>JANSVB020000446.1:174241-196776 GCA_025504935.2 Erythroxylum haughtii
TATTTTTAAGTTTTATTTAATTTAAAATTATTATTAGTAATAAAATATTTATTATTATTTTAAAAACTTTGAAAAAATTAGGGGAAGGGTAGGTAAGAGGGAGGTAGAGAAATTTTAAATTTTTTTAAAAATTTTGCAAAAAAGTCTCTCAATTTTTTAAAATTTTCGATACCGGCCAATATTTGACCGGTATTTTAAATACCGACCAGTATAGCTGAAATTGGCCAGTACCGACCGATATTAAAGATGAAATTCGAGTACCAATTTCTGGCCAATACCAGCCGGTACGGAACGGATATCGTGACATTGATATAAAGCATTAGCCTCAAAAACATAATTCCCCATATTTATTTTTTACCCAGGTTGGCAGTCTAGACTCTAGATTCAAGTACTCTATTATGTCACTGTATAATAGAGCCAAAAAGTGGAGAACATGAGACGCAAGTCCTATGATAGGACAAGAACAAATTTAGACACACGTACCCTTTAGTTTTTTCAAGCACAACAAAATTCATGTTACACTGGTTCATTCTGTAGAAGTGAGAAATTTATGTTTTATGTGATTACTTAATATTCATTGAGGAGAAAACTTGGTGTGCAATGACGCAAAACTATGTTAAAAAATGACTTGAAATTCAAGCTAATAGATGTTTTGAAAACGAATTACAACAGAATTACTTTATAGGAAATGTACCTTCCCCACTTACAATTGTCATTAATAGAGATCTAAAAACATCAGACTTCAGACGGTATAGTTCTGACTTTTACACGCCTATAGATCATCATGGCTTGGCTTTGGTTTGATAGTGTATTCTACACTCAAACGGTAACGCCAAGACTGTTCAACTCTACCCACCCGTAGGCACATCGGTCTCTAATCTTTTGAACTGTTGATAATGCCAAATCAACCGTCGGCCGGACTTTCATCAGTTCTTTCTCTATTGCAGTTCTTATGCTGGTTTCCGCCTGCATATAAAGCCATGTAAATATTCAACTCCATAAACAAGCTCAAATTATTTTGAACGTGTAATCCACTGAACAACAAATAACCTTTTCTACGCAGCGGACAGTGTCCAACAGATGGCAAAAATATGATAGCTGCCTGTAGAGGTCTGCTTCGGTGTCCTGTGAAAAGATATTTCGAGTCAGCATTTCGATACCTTAAAATAACAAATTGTATAGTTCCAGTAGTGAAAGCTGTCTCTTAGTCATTTCCCCCTATGTTAAAATAAACAAAGTGCACTCCAGGTCCAGGGTATGATGAGAGAAACCTTTCTTACAAGACGACCGTTGCAGCGAGGATAGCTTGGACAAACTGTTCCCCTTTCAGAATCTCCAATCAGCCGCAGGTTGAGACTTCGAGTAGTATGCTTGCAGGTTTCATCATCACACTAAAAGCAAAAGAAATTGGTGATGAGACTTCATCGTGTTCCAAGAGCATGAATAATTAATTATTTAGCATATCACAATCTCCATATACTATACTATCATAAGTAGATTACCATCATTAAGCCTTTATAGTAAGTTGAAATAAACCGTTCCGCTTGTCCTTTGACCTGTAATACAGAGAACCGTTTAAAACAACTTCATGACTATTTTTAAGTTTAAAGGCAGAAACAAGAAACTGAGTCTTTCCAAGCGGCAAATTTCAACATATGATTGGACTAGAGATAATCTACATGGAAATGTGCCCTAGATTGACAACTGAACTATCTGAATTTGGCAATGCCACCAAGGAAAACACACCAGACTGCATGCATTCCTCTGACATCTGAACTTGTACTTTTCATTTAATGAGATGCAAAACAGGGGCACTAAATAGAAGATCTTGAGGCATTCTACTGATGGACTTGCCAGGAACAAACAATTCACCTGGTTGGCTATCATTGCGGGAGACATTCTACCCAAATCAGCTTCTTCTGGACACTTGGGGCAACGCATTCTATGCCAAAAATTGAATTTAGATTGGTCTCCTGAAGCATCTATTGATTTTCCATCGAGTAATGAAGAAATGGAATTGAAGACAGCAGGACACTCAAAAGTACTAGAGCAGCTAGGACACGTCAACACCAATGGTTCACAACTTCTGTATCTGCAAAACATGGCAACCCAACAAATGTGAAAATATGTAAGGAGAATATGTGAAAAAAGAAAGTCATTCTTTCAAACAGCAGTTCATGTATGGTTAACCATGGTTTCACAGAGTTTGGAAGAGGTTCCTCAGCACGACAATAAAAGCCACAAGTTAACTTGGGACTTGAGAAATAATTGAACTCATTGGACCTACCTCTCATCGTCATTGATGGCAAACAGAAGTGAGCTAGAAGGATCATTACTAGCATCTTCGCTTGATTTACTTCGAAACTGAAAGCCATCAAGCATCATGTAAGTGCTACATGAAAAGTATCTATATCACAACCACTGAAACTCCAGCCTGGGATGCCGAACTTACCTTTGATGATTCAAGCCCCAGACAATCAGCCAAGCGCTCTGGGCTTGTACCCTGTATTGATGCACACAGTCGTGATACCACAGGATGGATTTGCTGTGACAAATAGTAATCAATGTCAATCATCCATTGTCCATCATCTTTCTTTAATTCATCAGGATGTCTAGCTCGCTGAGCAATCCCTGTTGAACTTCCTGAAGCAGCACCCTGTTAAAGAACAGTATAAATAAAGTTGCATTTAGAACATACACAAATCGAGAACTATTCAGACATCCCTCAATTAAAGAAATTGGAATCACTGCATCCCAGACCTGCTCACAGCAAATTATATAGGGTACTGTATCACCAACAGAGCAACCACTAGTGTAACCACTTTGCTTCAACCTTAATGCCACCTAGACAGCGACAGTAAAATAATCTGTTAAAGTTGGCTATATAGGTGTAATCTAGTTAATGAAACCAAAAATGGTATAAGAGACTCACTAGAACATGAGGTTGGTTTTTAGCATCAGGGTAGGCATCAGGTGGCTTGGTCAATGTCTTTGTGATTATGTATTTCTCAAGTGCTACTTGTCCAGTTCTCATTTCTTCTTGTACCTGTTCAAAGCAAACAAATGTCATCAGTGCCAAAGTTTCCAAGGATAGAAAGAGGCAAATTATACCAGAATTCACTTCTCAACTTAAAATTGTAACAAGAAGGGGTACTCCCATTCTCCAATAAAGATACAACACATATACTCCAACAGTGGACTGTCACCTCTTGGATATTCTGCATGCCTTCTATTTTGTCTTCAGCATTAGCTTAAACAAATTCATGTAAGACTGAAATCTATAAGGAGGAGACACACTAACTCAATTCCTTAATGCCCAAACTTCTACTTTCTTGAATATGTTAGAGAATACCAACTTTACCTTCATAAGGGAGTTGTGTATTGATTCTACTACGTCCTCACATGACCTGTGAGCATAAGATGCAAAGGAATGGTAAAGTAGATTTAACCTAGACATTTTTCTTGATATTCCAAATAAGAAAGACTGAATCAGAAGTGATAGATAACATACCCCCCAGACAGGATCTGAGCCAAGCAAAAATCTCCTAATTCCTTTGATAGCAAGCTCCAGTCACGACGTACCATGTCAAGACCTTTACGTTCAATAACCTGGCATCAACAGTTGTTATGCTAATAATTTTCAAAAGGTAACTAAAAATAAAGCAGATTCCAAGGTAAAACCTCGTATGGTGTCCCATCCTTAAATTGCAGTTTGACAGCTGCATATTTCTTCTTCTTGAGAAGCAGCATTCTCTTGTATATTCCATCGAGATCAATTTCTAGACATCGATATTTCTTGTTAACCTACATGCATGTCATAAAAAACTTATGATTAAGGTGATCTATGCAGTAGCAAGTTAACAGTTAAGGCTATATCACTATTTTGATTTTTAAAAGAACTCCGTACACAGAGATTAACCTTCTGACTAAATGCCACATTTATTTTTGGATCGTTTTTGTATTTCTAGTCATCATTAGATTTTCCAGACAGTGAAAATCAAAATTAATTTATTTTGGCTATCCAAGATAATCTAGATACAAATCAACTTTTACTACCTTCTGTCTTATGATTGAAGAAAAAAATCAAAGGTTTTTGCACTGTGCACAGTTAACATTTTTCTACATATAGTTGGTACGTTAATCACCTCTTGGATGACTTTCCCTGCAATGGATTTTGCTTTTGCTATATCATCTAGTCCGCTATAAATCATAATTGAATCTGTGTCACCATAGATAACCTGACATAAAATAGAGGACGTAAACTAGTCAAGTGACATGTACCATGAAAGATCTTAAGCATAGCCTGGGAACCCCAACATATAGTACATACCTCTAAGTTCAAACTATTTTGTACCAGATCAACAGTACTCTGTAGAATCTCCCGTCCCTGCATGGTTAGTTGTTAAACATTTATTCACATTCCTTTCATAACTATGGGAAGCAGAAATGTTACCTGTAGCGTAATAAGCTCTGCAAGAGGTTTTGCATAAAATCTTGAATTTGAGAAACCAAGGCATCCATACATACTGGGAAACCACCCATGCAGGTTTATATGCAACCAGAAAAAGAAGATAGCATTTTAATTTTCCAAAAAACAAGAAACAAAGATAGCAATCAAGACTAAGAACAATCATGATTATTGTGGATAATAAAATGAACCAACACAAACCTATTTGCAGTGAGCTTTAGTGCTTGCTGCTGAATGTCAAGCTGCTGGAATTTTAGACCAGATGCAGTCTTCATCCATGATTTAACCATTCTCCTTCTCTCAACTAAATTTTTCAGCAACTATCAAATGCTACGTGAAATGAGTTATCTGATTCAACTTTAACTTAAAAATGTGAACAAAAAGAAGGTCTACATGATTCCATGTTTCAAATGTAAGCACATTTGATAACCAAGTATACAAGAAGTTTCAACTTGAGAAAATGGTGGGATCACAAGTTCCAAGTAACTATCTTCCAACAAGTTTCACTGAACAATTAGTAACAGAGAAATCATTCAGGAGACAATTCAAACAACTAACAACAGAAACCGTAACTAGTTCATTATTTTAATTACTGACCAAGTTTCAGTTAATGAAAGTGAAATATATTCTGCCCATTTTCTGATGATATTCATCATTCCATCATATAATGTTCTCTCAACTTAAAAGTTCTGAACTTCTAGTCAAACTTGGAAGCTAAATACAAATTTTAACATTCAAATCACTATCAGATTCGCTAAGGCAACTGCAATCCATTATATACGATGAACCATACAACTATACCTCAGGCAGAACTCCAGTTGTGTTACTAGAGGGTAACCTTGGAACTAAGCCATCTGGAGATCTTTCAACTGTTGTGAAGCAGATATTGTATTCCTGTACAATAAATCATCATGGAAATGAAGAAAAACAGCAATCACAGAAGTAAATTGAACTAAGAGTGCCACTGGAGCAAGAGTCTTTATTAACCTGAATGATAGAAGGATAAAGGCTATTGAAGTCGAGAAGCAATACATATTTATCATATAGACCCTTTTTGGGTTCCAAAACCAATCCACCTGCATAAGCAGGACCTTTCTTTCCCTTTCCTTGAATATTCTGTTCATCCTCTAAATTAACAACATCAATGTCCAAGTCATCAACGTTTTTATTTTCAGTGCCATTACTCATTCTTCTCTTTCCCATTTTTGCTTCCTTTGCATGGGAGGAAATCTTGTCTGGTACAATATATTTCTTTGCATGAAATGCATGCAATAGAAGGTACTCTACTCTTTGTGCCCTAGCACCCTGTAAAAGTATGCAGCATATGTTATGAAGTCACACATTGTTAACTGTGCAAAAATATATTGGGCAAGACCAGTGCAAAGAAGAAAATTGGGCTATTAAAGAGAAGAAATTGGTAATGACTTACTTGGAGAGTTTTACTCCAGAGATTGCCACTGATATTAGTCAGCTGACGCGTGAGGGGAAGAATACTCAGATGAAACATAAGTTCCATAGACAGCCATGCATCTGTCTCACCATATTCAATCTGAATACACAGTATGAGCACATAAGAACAGTTAGGAGCAAGCATAGTAAAATATCTAAGCATTTCCTATATTAGTTAAACCTGATATCAGGAGATCTTGATTACCTTCTAAGGCTCAAGTAATGTCTCATTCTAAAACTCACAACCTAGCAAACTTCTCATTTATCAACCAAATAAAGGTGTTAATCAATAAGTCAATGCTTTAGGACATGAAAAATATGATCTACAAGATTTTTATTACACAAGTAAATGCAGAATCAAGAAAAGCTATGGTATGATATTTCTCAGTAATTTCCCGTGTAAGAACTTTCATAATTGCACAAAACATTGACCAGTCATTAACAAGACGTTGAATTAATTTCAGAGTAATGTCCCATTATGCCACATAATCCAAATGAATTGAAAAGAAGGAAAAACAAAGAGGTAGACAGGTAATGGGTTGGAACTTTAGTAAACCATTCATATCCCATTTTGTGCACAATCTACTGAAATTAGAACATGTAATCATTCTTGTCATTGGAACCTACTAGCTCAATTAGGGAGTTTGATGCCTGGAACATCCTGGGTATATCATGTGGTGAAATCTCCTTCCGATCCTTGTTCAGTTGAGTCTTTGCGAGTTGTGTCAAAGAATAGCTAACCTGATAAACCAAAGACACAGACATGAAAAACTGCTTGTGGAATGTTAGAAATTTTCTGATTAGATTGATGCTCATCTAAACATTTTACCTCTTTCAACAGATCACGGGAACACAAGTATGTGTCACAGAGGAGCCGTCCAGCAATGCAAGACATTATCCCTGGACTTGCTCCTGATCCAAAAACAGCATTCCCTTTTGTCAATTTAGGCATGACAGAACGCTTTAGACGACCTATTTTGGACCACATGTTGCTTGGCACTCGACATGCCTACAAAAGAGCAGCACGACAAATTTCAAGCCAATAGCATCAACAAAGGTAAGATTATGAAGGCATATGAGAGAATCCCAGTTTGAAAGAAATGAATAAGAAAAGGGAAAACAAGAAAAGATAAATTATGTCACCCCTTTCTAAAATGTCAGTCATAGCAACATTCGAGAATTGTAAATAAGAGGCTCATGGAAAACAAAAATAACATGTTTATCATATTCATGTCATTTAAAAATCGAAAATGACAATCACAATTAGCAAATCGCATAAAATATGCTTTGGGATTCATATGCCCCCTCAAATTCCTTTGTCTTATAGAATTAAATAAGAGAAGGTATCCATCTTAAGAACCAATAGCTGAGTCCAAGCATCCTTTGGGATAGAAAGCATTTCAACTCACTTGGGCTCGGTGGAGGAGAACATCTAGGTCAAACCCAGATACATTATGCCCAACAAGAACATCGCTGTCCAACTGGTGTAAGCTGATCATCAAGCGATTCAGCAAAGCTCTCTCACTTCAACAAAATGATGAAATTTAGTTCAACATCAGGAACCAAACAAGTCATACAAGAAAAAAAAACTCTCAGCCTCAGGAACATCATTTACCTGCTTTCAATGCCTAAAACATTTGATCCAGCCTTCATATTTCTGTCTGCCACCTCCTTAGGGAACCCCATAGGAAATATTCCTCCGTCAAGTTTACGAATAACAGTAAAATGGCTCAGCATACCAGCTTTTTTCCATTCTGATGCCAACATGGGAGTGTCAATCTGAAGAAAATTCTTCCTATAAGTGATGTCTATCTTACCAAAGAGCAGTTTAGTCCAGCTAGCATATGACATACATGAAAATGCCACAAAGATAAACTTCAACCAGAATAATTCTGTAGCTAACATATTACTATTATAGGATAAATATGACAGGGTCATAATTTCAGCATTCCAACTAGAAGATTAGCTTGATGCCTTGACCTTTTCCCTAACAAGTTCGCACATAGAACTAGGTTTATAAACTGTAAACCATTAAAAAAAAAAAGGCATCCTAATCGAACAACTTAAACAGGAGACAAAATTGTACACCAAGACCCAACGTCTGACAAACCACAAACAGCTACAACATTCTAACAATGAAAAAATTTTAATTGAAGAATTGAAACTTGACATATGAAGGCCTTGAAAACAACCTTGACTTTGTTACAGCAGATAACAGATACAGCAACTATTTCATTCACATTCTGCCTTTCATTTACGATAGTTTTCAGGTTTATTGCAGTAACAACAACTGGAGGAATCTCTGCTGTGCCTTTGGAGGAGGATGAAGTCCGTATGTCTCTGGAAGAATCAACAGTGATCTCAAATTTGCACCAGCTCACCTGCACCAAATTGTTACAGAAGAAAATAGACTCATTTCAATAGTACTTGATAGGAATAGTGAAAATGAAAGATTTTCATATCAACAGCCTCACCCTTTGAGAAGCTGGAATAGTTGAAAACTTTGAAATTGATAGCCATGAAGGCCCCTTAATCTTCCTTTTGACAAGAAAAAGCTCCAGAGCACTGCAGTCAATAGTATGCAGTCAAAGCACTGAACTTGCCCACAAGAAGTATAGAAGGAACTCACCAGTAACAGCACTAAATATAACAAGTTTCAAGAGCCATAATTAGAAATTCTTTTTCTTTACATTCTTGCAAATCTAAACAACCAAAGGCAAATGTAATTACCTTGAACCTAATATATTGTTCTAATCATTCAAACTCATATTTCACATTCAAAGGATTAATAAGTTACATTAGTCAGAAGACACAGTTGAGATAGTCCAACAAATAGTATCAAATGTTTGCATTAATTGTAACTAAGCTAGAAATTAAAAAGGAAGTCTCTGGAATTACCTGTCCTCTCAGTGCATGTATGAAATAGTTCCAAAATGCCAAATAAGGTATAGACAAATTTTATAAATGCAATCTCTATGCCAGGGAATTAGTGAAAATATGCACTATTTCCCTACCTGCGATGAGTCCCAATTAGTGCACTAAAAGTTTTTCCTTTTAGATCAGCTGGCAGTGGAGGTTCCTGCAGTAATAAAACCTAAATTAGTTAACAAGAAAATGATAGGTATTGTCAGTAGCAAAGCAGCAATGTAATTTCAAGACATCCCATGGAATTTCAGCGATATGTATCAAGTTGAATTTTGAGGAATCAAAACTCGAAGTTGCGTACCACGATACTGCAATGTTTGACAAAATTGGCATTGTACCTTGAATGGGTAGTTGATCTTAAGCACATAATTCTCTCCAATGGGTATATCAGATCTCTCAAAAGCATATCTCCTCTGCAAGGTGTTCAGCACAATGAATAAGAAACAAAATGAATCATAAGATGTGTTGAAAGAATACTAAAAAGGGAGAAAAGCTGCAAATGACTTGAAGGTTGAAGGCCTAAGTTTCGTTGAATCCAGAAACCTTAACAGGGGCCATGGTAAAACTTGAAACATTGAGTGTCACCAGTTGGCTGGCTATTTCATTCTTTAGTTCAAAAGCAATATCCTGTAGAAAGTATTAGTTGAAGTCATATGAAGATTAGGGAGAAGAAAAACATCATATGTATAAACACAACTTTAAATATGTGTCAAGAAAGACATACTTGCAGTTTTTTTCGGAAAGTTGAGGGAGAAATGCGGGACTCTTCAGCATCTTTTTCGAGCCTAATCATCTTATCAGGATCAAATATTGAACCATTTGGAATTGCATAAACGCATCTTTGCATGTTCTTGACAACCACACAGCAACTGTGATATGCATTTCCTGCTTTGACCTGAATTTCAACCAGGTGACAGACATGTTAAGTTTAGCATTTGTCTCAATGACATATACTACTCTGATAAAACCATGTATAATCAGGAAAATATTATTTGAGAGGCAACTAGGAGAAAGAGGTAATCATTCATGCGAGCAAAGAAAGTTGATCAAGTAAAACAATTGGATTATTACCAACAATGCACCTATTCACCCAAGAACCGTCAGTTCTAGAAGACATTCTACAGACTGCTTAAAAGGACATACGAGATGAATCAATTTATTATCTAACTTCCATATCTAATTAGCACCGTTGCGTTACAATATGCATGTTCTGCAAAAAAACCCTAAAATAGAGGTTTATCATTATGTCAAAACTCAATCAGCTACCTTCCCAAAGAGATAGATGGTTCCCATGTTAACTCCAAACGTTTCCTCATGAGCATCAAGAACGTAAAATGGCAGTGATCCATCAGACTCCAACTGAAAGTCCGACTGCTCTTCGCTAATGCACTCCACTTTAGCCTCCTCAGTAACACCAACACGGTCTCCACTCCCGCCGCTCCTCACTGCTTGCCACCCAGCTGTCGCACTCAAAGCAGGATCTCTTTCCTCGACACTAATCTTTGCATTGAGTTTACATCCACCTTCCTCTTCCTTGGCCACAGGCTCCACTTTCACTTCAACGGCATCTTCCATTTCCTCCTCACTTAAACTTCCAACTGTTTCCAAATTTCGCAGTTCCTTTATTCCTTGCTCCTTTTTGACTTCTACAGTTAAACCCCTTTTTTCCACAACACTAGCTGAATAATCACTACTGTTCACATCAATCCTGTCTAATTCAGCCGTATCAACCACATTATCATTAACAGTAACATGACGCTCACTCTTAATCGGCTTCAAATTCTTGCTAGCCACTTGAGCTCTTCTACGCCTCTCTCTATCAGTCTCATCAGGTGCAAACTCCGCAATCACATCGTCAACAATACTTTCAGAATCTAAATCTTTAGCCTTACTTGAATCCCTATTTTTAAACACCGTCGAAGTAAACATCGCCGAAATCCTCTGCTTCCCCATCATCGCCGCCGCCGCAGACAACGCGGGATTCACTTTCTTTTGCTGCGTCTCTTTCTCTTTACTCTCTATCTTCTTCCTCTTAGGCCTGCTACGTGGCTCGCCGCCGCCATCGGACTCGTCCGAGGATGGAGGCATACCGGTCTGCGACCAGTCCTCCTCCTCGCCTTCATCCCCGTAGCCGAGCCCGTCGTCGTCGACGATGAAACCTTGCGCCTCCTCTCGCCGCCGAGCCACCAGCTTGTCGTATTCCTCCTCAGGAACCGTGTCGTAGATTGGATCCTCCACCTTGACGTCATATCCACCACCATTCTCAGATCTCCGGCCTCCCCGGCGTAGGGCCTTAAGTCTTTCGAGGGCTCCAGCCCTAGCTGTCGCTTCTACGCCCCTGCTCCGGCGGCGGCCAGCTACTATTGGCTCCTCGTCCGACATTTTCTCTCACGACAGTAGATCAAACCGAATCAGGACTTCTAATTGTGAAAATGGTATTTTGGGGATTAGCCATGGAAATTGGAGGGAAATTTGATAGATTTTGGCGCCAACGGGGTTTGGTTCTTCTTTGTCTCTCTCTCTCTCTTTTTCCTCTATTGCTTTATTTCCTAAAATTATAAATTTACATGAATCTTAGAACTGAAATGTTTTTTTTCTCAAGTTTTATTTAAATTGAATTTAATTATTAACTAATGATTTAAATTTGTTATCTTAAATAAAAATTGTCAAAAGATTTTGTTCATTTAACGAATATTTTATAATAAATTGTTTGAATTATTAGTCAAATGAAAATTAACAAGATTTAAGATAAAGAAAAAAAGTCAAGGATAATAATATCTGATTTTTTTTAAAAAAAATAAATTTAGCTTTATTCAATCCACCCTTTTAACTCCAGTGTTTAAAAATACAGCAATACCTCAAAATGGTACTTTTCCTGAGCCTAGAACCCTCAACATTAGGTACACAAGAAGTACGCCGAAATTCAAATCTCTACATACAACATTGAATTAATTACAAGCCAAAAGATATTATCAAAATTGTCCCCAACGGCCACCACCATCGGACACTTTTTCCGTTCAAATGACCAATATTGGGGGGAGTGGCTGTAGGAACTTGTGAGCTTCTTCCGCCGGCAGCCGGTGGAGGGGGTGCCATAGGAGGAACGTCACATGTACCAAATGTAGCATTTGCCTGTCAACCAGCCACATATTTACCAAATGCATTAGTTAATGATTGCAGCTACTTGAGAGTGTTCACTAATCTCAATAACACGTAATTGTAGAAATTTCCAATACAAAGACGACAAGACTGTGATAATGATACGTGCTATGCTTAACATACCCTGCAATATGCAATACTGTCACATCCACAGGCCAGGTGGCCATTCATGCTATCCACTGCTTCTGGCGCTCCTCCGCCTTCACTTCTCTGCAAAAGGAATTTTAGGGGGCTGAAAAAAAGAGTTGATTTCAACCATATTCATATCTGCATTTGGTGCACCTAGTCAGTGAAACTACCTGATATAAATCAACAGCAATGAAGTTTGGCCATCGTTTGCCAGCTGCTTGGTAGCAAGTCTTGGTCATGCTTATTAACGAAGCTGAATTGTCCACACAAGCTTCGGTGGAATTGGGATTAGTAGAAAAGTAATTCTGAAGAAACAGAGATATTGTAGTAGTGCTCAGTGGAGGTGATTCACCGCGATTTGTACATGAACCTGCTACCATCCCATCATCTCCATCTGCATCATTTGCAAAAGTTAATCTGCTCTGTGTCCTCTCACTAAAACAAGTTGGTTGATTTTAGGGCTTCATAATTAAGACTCACATTTATTTTCTACCACATATCTCCAGTTATAAGCTATGCCCTCAGAAGCCTCTTTACTTGATTTGGAAGTGAACACCACCAGACGCTGATTCTTCTGGACCATATCATCCACTGTTGGCCAATCTTCACCACTCTTGGGCATGTTTGACACAGGAAACCAGTACTTGCTTAGACCAGCAGCATTGAAAACCTTTGTCAAACCTCGTGGAGATGTCACGTAATCCTCAATGAAAATGGTGACAATCTCTGAGGGGTTGGCAGCTAAAAAGGATTCGATCTCTTTCAGCACATTAATGGCTGGTTGCTGCATGTGATTTAAAGTTAGCCAACTGTGAATGATGAATTCGGCAAAAAGGAAGCAACAATGATAGATTCAGATTACACTTACAAATGCTGTGTAGTTGTAACATTTTCCAAGAAACGAGTGACATAACCAAATATCATTCCTGAAGTCATACATATCAAGCATGAGCCCTCGAACCCCATTCTACAAGCAAATACAGTGTTAGTATGTCTTGGTAAATTTGATACATAAAACATGGATTTCGGTAAATTTCAGTGACTGTGATGAAGTACGCGTTTAAGTAGTGGAATTCACATCAAAGCAACGTCCAATAATCGATCATAACACTCAACTTTGTTGAATTTTCCTATCTAACAGTTATATGACTCAAATTCTAATTTTGCTCCAATCGAATATCAGGCCGAAATTGAATTCCGACCAGCCGATTGCCAATCTAATTATAAGAATTTCCAGTGAAGCATAACTAAAGTGCAAATATAAAATGGTGAAGGTGAGATGGCGTTAGCTGAAATGTCTATTTTCAATCAACAACTGATAAAAATGACAGGACAGCTAAGCCAACCCAAGATTTGCCTAACTTGTCTGTCTTCTGGAACTTTACTACGAGCTTTATCTACGCAAAGATCAGCATATGCTTTTGGTATGCCATCAAAAGCTTATTCTTTTTCTTTTTCTCCCAAGTATATAAAGTTAAACACTCACTTGCTTTCATTGCTTTACCACTCTGAAGAGGTTTATACTAATTACTAATCCCCTCTCATTTACTCTGCTTTCCTAATACTCTGTACACTTTGGCGAATCACATTCCTTCTGAAAAACTGAAAGGATAAGTGTTTCCGAAATTAATATTAATGTAATATTTAAATTTTTTAATTTTAACACTATGTTATTCAAAATTACGAATGAACAAAAGAATTAAAAGAACAAGAAAAAAAATGTTTAGCTGGGAAAAGAAACCTTGTACACCAGGACAGATAAGTTGCTGACAAGATAGAAAAAACATGATTGAAAGACGTCTATGTTCGATTCAGTAAACGTGGCAACTATGTAAGCGATAACAGAGAAACAAGAATCAACGCAAAGGTCTGACACGCAAAAGAAGTTCTCTTTGTTTTCCCAAGAAATGAAAAATGTCAAAGACGTTGCTGAATAGTAAAAATATCTGACCTTGAGCTGATTGGTGACAGAATCTTCTTGGTTCGTCGGAGATAGCAAAATCGAACCCGTCTCCGATTTAGCATTCATTAAAGCGTAGGAGTTGTGAGTTGTTAACCATGAGTACTTGTTGAATGCCAGACCTTTCACCTAACCCACATCATCACAAATCATTGCTTTACTGTTGTCCACTTGGCTGCTAAAAAAAAAAAGAGGAAAACCAGAAAGAGTCCTGTTTACAATAAACGCAGCCCACCTTTGTTGTCGGGTTCAATGGCTGGACCCGGGTGCATCTGGGTCGCGTATTCCCATTCGCAGGGCAAGTTTCGCACCGTAGTCCGACATCGCAGTCGTTGTGGGAAGAACAAGTTTCCCCTAGCTGATTCGTTTGTGGAAATGAATGAACAATAGAAACGTAAGACCCCAAGTACGAGAAATATATATTAAAAAAAAGAGAAGCACCTTGGAAACGCAGAATCAAAGGAAAAACCTTTAGACTGGAACATCTAAAAGAGAAGAAGCAGAGGAAAAGGAATAGAATTTGGAGATGGAGATTATTGGAAACATTGGAACCCTGCAAGCGAGAACAGAGAAGTGTTACAATGGGTTTATATACTTTTAGAGCGCCCCGTTTCTCAGGACAGAATTTAAGATTAAACCCAGCTAAACAATGAAAAAAGAAACAAAAGATTTGAACTTGGATATGCGGTGATCATGGAGATCAGACATGCCTTCATTCTCGGATCACCGAGGAACATGGAAGAAAGTAAGTTGTATAAGGTTCTTATAGCATTAGAGCCTATTATCATTACATTACATATTTACATAACGATGATTCATGCACATTTGGTCTTATATCTTTGTCATGTAGCATATTTCGGTTTGGTATTGTTATCTATTTTTTTAAAGATCTTGCCCATCTCGGGCGATGGTTGAAGTTTGTGGCATTAATTTGCTACTTGTCAATGTTTTTCACTAGCGTGTGTTTGAATCATTCTATATTTGCACGACTTGTACAAACCCAAACCAATGTAATTATAAGTATTATACTTTGTCAATGAGCACGACTTGTACAAACCTAAACCAATGTTATAAGTATTATACTTGTCAATGATAAATATGGAGCTAGAGAAATAAAAACAAATACAAACCTTGAAATAAATATAGTTGGACCGTGTCATTTACATGAATTCTCTCTTATCCTTTAAATACGAGTTCATTGACTTGAGATAGGAAATCGACAAATCCTTTACAGATTGGAGAGATATGTTAAAAACGAAGCGCCCCAATTTGTTTCAGGCATGGGCCTCACGTTATAAATACACTCTTAAGGCATTCCACCCAATTAGTTGGCTGGACGTGCACTTCTGCTCAGTATCTTACTCCTTCCCACGCTTTGTGGCACAATCATTTTTATTTTTTTTTTTGTAAACTATCCGATTTTCGGCACCACATGGGTGTTCGACTAATCTGAACTTATCACAGGAGTTTGTACTAAGCAATAAATAGCTGGAGAGTGGCACAATCTGATATGTATATTTTCGGACGCACCTGTCAGCCTTGCCCTGAGCTTTGTCTGGCAACCAGAAAGAGTCTGAATTTTTTATCCAATTTTTATAGTGTCTTATTTTATTTTATAAATTTCAAATTTCAATCGTTACATCCTGTCAAAAATGCTAGTTAGCCACCATTTTTTCTGTGTCAGACACTTCCAGAACAAGCTTCACCTTTTTCGCCAAGCTTTTCTACGCTTGCACAAGTTCTGTCGTTTAGTGCCATTATTACAAGTTGCTTAAAGCGCCGCCGGTTACAGTTCTAGAATTACACAACAATTTTGATAGACTAGTTAATTTTATTCAATTTAAGTGATTTAAAATTTGTCTTAAAGATTTATGTGTCTATATCCAAATGAAGACAAATTGGTAAAATAAAGAGAAACTGATCTTTTTTTTTGGTTATGTAAATTTTATTATATCATTGAAAGTATTTCTTTCTTTATATTCCAGCATTAAGTAGTTTTAAAGTGGTTAGTCTAGAACTCTTCAATGGAACTATAAATTGCTATGTAACGTGTAATTTTATATAAGAGAGGAAAAATAAAAAATAATTTTGCAAAAATACTTTTATTTCATTACTTGAATGAGTATATAAATATTTGGGAATATCTTTTTTATTAAAAAAATTGTATATAAGCCAAATATGATCTCAAAAGAAACCTCTATGTCTTTACAATATCCACAATTTACCTAACTCAATTATTATAATTAGACACTTACTATAAATGTCATTCTTAGTTCAGAAGGCATATGATATGAGATGTAATCAACAACGGCTACATGAAGGTGGAGATGACAAATCTCACCCCGCCTAACCTACCATGGCCTAGTATGAAGTCACATGTCAGGCTATATTAATTAGGCTTTGGATCAAATTGGGGCCTTTGAGGTTGTTCTAATGCCTGACTCAACCCCACCTAAAATGACATTATTTTAGGCAATCCGAGCCTATTCAAGCTTAGGATCGGTAATGAGTTTGATCAAGCCCATTTGATTGTGATCCTAACGTGGATTTTAAGATGAGAAAAGCTTGACTTAAAGAAGCAAAAGAAGAAAGATCAAATTGCACTTACCATCATCCATCGAGGTTTAGACGAAGAAATGTTTGAGAAAATAGTTAATGAAACCACATTAAAGAAGACGTCCAAACTCTTTAGATTTTTGTGAGAGGAGTTGATAAGATGAAGAAGATGCAACTTCAAATTCTAAGAGCCGAGTTGGAGGCATTCTTAGTTAAGGATTTATAATCAATTTTATAGTATTTCACAAGAGTGTTAATAGTAGTGAATCAAATAGATAGGCTTGGTGAAAACATGAAATATGTTTAACTTATGGAGAACGTACCATGATCTCTTAGCTCAAAATTTAATTTTATGGTAACAACTATTGAAGAATCTAAAGATGTGGACAACATGAGCATAGATAAGATAAGTGGATCTTTACAAGTTTGCGAAGAAACGATGGATCACAGAAAAAAAAAAAAGAAGAAGAAGAAGATGTACCAATTGAACAAACTTCATTAGCAAAGTTATCGTTATAGTCAAAAAAATAATTATATAGAGCAAAGTAGAAAAAGACAATTTATATGTAGAAGTGAACGTGGTTGTAGACGAGGTCATAGATATGTATGGAGCAATCTTGCAAATATTGTATTAGATTCATTACCATTTTTAGTTTTATCATGGTATAATATTAGTGCCAGTCAATATCATTATAATGTTTTAGATAAAATTTTAAAATTACAAAATAGATTTTAAATTTATAAAATTACAAGATAATTTGTTAACTGTCATGATGTTATTTGGAAAATTGAAAGGATGTTATCTTTTAACAAAAGCAAACATATTCTACATACTAGAAGCTCATTTTCAAGTTGACTAAACAATTTAGGTGATATATAAATTTGCTATTCCAAATCATCGTAATGAAAAGTTGTCTTTATATCCACCTGCTCTAAACGCAAATGCAAGTTAGCTATTAATGTCATCAAAATCCTAATGTAAGCATGTTGAACTACTAAAGAAAAAATTTCATCTTAATCAATCCCCTTGTGTTGTACACACCCTTTTATTACTAGTAGATCTTTTAACTTTTTTTTCTTTCCTTTTTATGCTACTGTTAACTTCCTCTTCTATACCCATATGTATTTTATAGGCCTTTTTCTTTTAGGAAGCTCTGTTAGTTCACTTTTTCTCTTTTTATACAAAGACTCTACCGTATCCACCATAACTATCATCTATATGTCCTTCTCATAATTACTTATAGCCTCTTGGAAGCCACTTAGATCCTTATTACTAATGATAAGTGTGAAAGATACTAAATCTTTCCAACTATATCTATTTAGAGGTCTAATGGTATATATTGATTTATTCATTAATATACTATAATGTTGCTCTTCCTTTACCATCGCTCTTCAATCTCCTAAACTTAAATATTTAGCCTTTTTTATGTTTGCTCAAAATTGATCTAATTTCACTTGTGCTAACTAAATTCTACCCCCAATTGATGTTAGCTCATACCCTTTGATGTTTGTTTAACATTTATTGCTCATCAAACACTACATTCCTGCCAATCACTATCTTCTTTGATGTCAGGTCCAAAACATTATAGCTCTTCATACCTTTATGGTACCTAATAATATAATTCTTTGACTTTAAATTAAATTTGGACCTCTCATAACAAGAAACATAAACATAAGGGAGACATATAACGTTTCAAATCTTATTTCATGTTTTCACTTCCTCTGTCACTTTCATATCTATTGAATTTTATGGTAATCTATTAATGAGATAATATGCCATACTTAGACTTGACAATGCAATGTCTCTAAATTACATAATTCTCGTAAAATCTTTAGAATTTTGAGTTTATGGACTTAATATCATTTTGTGATCTTAGATATTTGGTTTTTCTACTCGTCTGGTTCTCCATCTCAACTTTTCATTTCTTAAACTTTGCAAAGATCTAGAATTTCTACTTCATGAAATTTGGAGTTTGAAAATCACTGACAAATTATTTTCAAATTTGTTATCCTTTACAATTATGGCTTAAAACAAAATCGAATAACTCACTATTTCTTTTTGGAATGAAAGGTAAGCACAAATACGCATGTGTTTCAGGTTATATAAGACAGTGTTTCTCTGTATGTATATATATAAAACCTGATACACTTGTGTCTCAAAATGCATTTATGATTGTCTTTATTCAAACATAAACATGGGCTCTAACACATATTTGTTTAAAGCTGTGACTTTTTCTAAAAAAATTTTGTTACACTCATTGTGTGTGTCCACCTATGCATTCGATAGAAAACATTATTTGTTAGATTATGTTCGCCCTAAAACTTAAAAAAAATCCTCATTTTCTCCCTAAAACTTCATAATAGTACTCATGTATGTATTAGTCAATATTTTTAAACTAGCACATTAGATAACAAATAATTATTAATCAATCTAAGTCGTGGAAATAAAAATTGATTCAGTTTTGATCTATACTCCGAACACAAATTACTTCTCACTTAAATGCTAAATATGCCCTGTTGTATAATTTTGGTGACAAAGTGATCATAGTGTCACTCCCGTTATAGTATTCACATTGTACGAATAAAGAAAGGAAACAAAGGAGAGGGATAAAAGAATTTCATAAACACAAAGAGAATATTCAGAAAGAAAGACAACTGCATTATGTTTTTTCATGTCCATATAGTCGTTAATGTTTCATTTAAATACATATGCTAGTAACGGCTACAATGTGTACTGGTCTAGGATTATATTCGTAGAGCCTTATTTAAACGACACGAATTCTGTATAGTAGCTAACGCTATCGTTTATTTGTCACTCCATTTGTTTCCTACATCATGGTCATCTTCTTCATCAATTCCCGTAATAATTCCTTTTTAATGAGAGCGAGACCATGGACCATCGAGCAGGACCAGGCAGAGAGTTAGCCATGCTAGAAGGTCCCATGATCAAAGCTAGGGCCAAGAGATTTAAAGAGGCTCTTTATATGTAAGTGGGCTTTTATCTTGAGTGGATGGCGAGCTCCAAGCCTATTATAGGAGAGTTTAATGGAATTGAGCCCAAACTAATCCATTTAACTCAAATCCTTGAGCTGGATACACTTTGAGCTTGAAGACAAAAAACCTTGGGCTATTTTAATGCTTCATCACTTAAGCCCAAGGAGTGCTTGGTGTGCCACTTATTTTATTAATGAGAGTGGGCTATTTAATTCACTTAAACCCAAGAGCATATGGATCCAATAGTGGCACCATACATCAGACTTATTTATTTAACTTTTAGACTTTGTTTTATTTTGGACTTCTATGTATTTTTAGCCCAACCTTTTATTATTTAACCTAGATATAAATATGTGTCTTTAGATCAAATTTTCGCAGCTTTTAGATCAAAATTGTTGGAGTGCCGTCGGTTTCAATTGGGAGAAACATTATTAAGTTAAGTGAGGGCTTCGCATATATAAACAAGGTGTGTCAAACTACATTAATAAATTTCGATGTTATTCATTTTGATACGTTTAATCTTTCTTATTCTTGTTTGTGCTAAAAACGAACGAAGAAAAATATAAAAGTTTGCAAAAATCATTACATCATTCGGATTTGTTTCACATTTTATTTTAATTCATTAAGATCTTCCACAGGGCCATCGAAGATTTTCGCGTCAAACCTCTGTTTGAAAGCCCCGGTAAACTCATCCCAATTTACCATTTCTACTTTATTAACATATAGTCGGTGCCCCTCCTGAGCTTGTTTATCCATGTTGCCACACTCAACTCTTTTTTTATGGAGTTTGATCCAATTGAAAATTTTCCTTACAGCCGTAAAGCCACAGTTTGATGTTTTAACCGTCAAATGAAAGAAACTTGATTTGATTCAGTCTTTTAGCAGTTGCGTTTTCATCCTTCTCCTACATGAGTTGTCTACTACAGAGGTTGGGCATTGACAAGCCTGAAATTGTAATTCCTGGTTCTTCCCCTTGTTTCAGCAAAAATTGTAAGAACATTTAGCCAACCACCAAAAAAAAGTATACGCATTTAGCGTGACTTTGTTGCATCTTGGAGGGCAGAGTTTGGAGCCTAACGTGTAAAATGATGTCTGAAACCAAAGTGCAGACGTTTCAGTGACAAAAGTTCTTACAACGGTGCGTCGTGGCAGAGTTTTACGCTGTACTCTGATGCATTAACCGAAAGGATGGTCAATTAGGGATAGCCATTTCAATTTGCTTGGTTGTCTCCACGCCATGTTTCCGCGGCCTAAGACCGGCGAAACCACTCGCCATGATCCTGGCTCATGTCTACATAAGAAAGGTCAAACCCCAGCCAAAAAATTCGCAGAACTTTGACAAAAGAGGGCATGTGCTACGGATGAGCACACAGGACTTTGAGAGGTATGAAATAAATAGTCATGTGAAACTGTGACCATGAGCTGTGGAACCTTGTACAAGTTTACGTTTCTGTAATGGGTCAACTCAGGCAATCACGCGTGTGAAAGTGGAAAGAGATTAGTCCAGTTGGATTAGTACTTGCGCACACTATTTTCAGAAACTGGGGTCCGAAGATTTACGAGTTGGAAGATCCTATAAATCTTTCAGTTCAATTTTATTTTTAGTCTTCTTTGAATAGGACTTTATTTATGCACAACTGTTCACATACTATGGTTAAGCAATTCAAGCAAGGCTTTAATTCATGAATTGGTCTCAACTTGTTAAAGTTTATCAATTAGACTTAATAATTCAATATTTTAAAATTAAATAATAAATTTAATTAAATCGTAAAATCAAAAACTATATTGCAAAGAGCTTCTACCTCCTGCTACTAAATTAACAATGTGTTTTAGTGTGTCAAAGTCATTTTACTCCAACGTTACTGTATACTCCAAAGTTTGTAATTTTGGTGCGAGTACAGAACTTCCGTCAAATAACATTATCTTCCGATTACGTGTCCTGCTGGCTTCCAATCAAAAACTTCTGGCTGCAATCATAAACTGAACACTTTGGAGTGGTTTTGAGCTCTGGGAACCATTTTCTCCCTGACTTTAGAGTATGAGAATTCATTAGAATTTTCAAATGGGAACTTTCAATGTCAGCCACCATAGCTTGCAAATCGCGTCTTGAACAGCTTTGAAGCTACTGGAAAACCCTGTTTTTGACTCCTGAAAAAATGGTGAAAAGCAACTAGAAAACTGAGCTACGTATAAATAAACACAAAAAACAAGTACAGTAGACCATCCCAGCTGCTTCCTGGCAAGTCCACCTTCCCCTATTAATTACCTTCATAAATACAACATCGATAACAATAAACAAACCACATCACAACGTGCACTGCCATAACGTACGTTCTACATTTCCTGAAAACTATCAAACGCTCAAGCCTCTGCAAAAGCTACTGGCATCATCAAACACTACCTAGTCACAGACAGTAACCAACAATGTCAGCTCATCTCTCCAAGACAGATTCAGAAGTAAGCAGCCTAACCCAGTCATCGCCGACCAGGTCATCTCCTCCTCGAAGCCGCCCTGTGTACTATGTTCAGAGCCCGTCAAGAGACTCTCATGACGGCGAGAAAACCACCAACTCTTTCCACTCGACGCCGGTGCTTAGCCCGATGGGTTCCCCTCCACATTCGCACTCTAACTCTTCTTTGGGGCCTCATTCTCGAGAGTCCTCCTCTACACGCTTCTCTGGGTCTCTCAAACCTCACCAGCATCGTAAAAACGATGGATCGACTCATCGAAAAGGTCGCAAACCGTGGAAGGGTTTTGATGCCATTGAAGAAGAAGGCCTTCTTGATGGTGACATTGTCACGCATGGCCTTCCTCGTCGATGTTACTTTCTCGCATTTGTTGTTGGCTTCCTAGTGCTTTTCACTTTGTTTTCGTTCATTCTTTGGGGTGCAAGT
>JANSVB020000446.1:196876-207303 GCA_025504935.2 Erythroxylum haughtii
GTCAAATTGAAGCTAAGGACAAGCTTCTAGCATGGAAATGAGGTGGGTACCTGTTTATAATAAAATTTATAAGCCACCACCATGAAGGTAATACGAGAACATAGCATATCAGACAAGATAAAAAATTTGCTCAATTTTTTCTTTCGAATCTGTTAAGTTCACTAGAATGAGCAGAGACTGAATGGGTGTTTTGATTGTGTTGGATTCTACAGAGCATAATGTTTGATCAATTTGTTGTACAAGCTGGAGCTGATTTCTCAGGCGTAGCCACTGAAATGGTGTCCATGAACTGCTCTGTCAAACTCACATTTCGTAATACTGCTACATTTTTCGGTGTCCATGTTGCATCAACTCCTTTAGATCTATCCTACACTCAACTAACTGTTGCCACCGGCAATGTAAGCATTCCCAACAATTGTCTCTTACGTCGTTGTCTCATATATGATTTTCAGACAAGATGCAATTCAATCTTCATCAGAAAATTATCAATACAAGTGTGATATGCCCATTGCATTTTGTCTGACATGAAAGAAGAAATAAATAACATTTAACTTAGTTTGTCGAAACTGATTGTCAATTGCAGATAAAGGACTTTTATCAATCAAGAAAGAGTCAGAGGTCATTGACGGTGTTGGTGAAAGGAAGTAGCATTCCATTATATGGCGGGGGAGCCAGCTTGAGTAGCCTGAACGGTGCACCGATTCAACCAGTGCCATTGACTCTAAGCTTCAAGGTTCGGTCCAGGGCTTATGTTTTAGGTCACCTTGTCAATCCCAAATTCTATAAGAGGGTTAAATGCTCTGTGACCATGGATCCTCAGAAAATGAATGTAGCAGTTCCTTTGAAGAACAACTGCACTTATCAATAAAAACAAAACAAAAAAAGTGAAAATAATTTTTTTCATGTACAAGATTTTCTTACAACGTTTCATCGGAGTTGGCAACATCAGAAGCTGTAAGTAAATTTCCTTGCTGTTTTGCTTGTAGCTCTTTTCCAGTCTAAATTGAAACATATGAATAATTACTTAACAAGTAGTAAGGCGTGATTACAGCGAAGCAACACAAGACCTGTCTCTAGCAGAACCTCCAATGAGCCAAACTTTGTCGGTGACAATTGTAGTCCTACGACACCGTTTGGGTAATTTAGGGACTTTTCTTCTTTTTTTTTTAACTTGTACTGTAAACGAATGCTCCTCCGATCGTTTAGAGGGCCCGAACGATACGAATCCTCATACAATTGTTTATATGGCCCACCTTTCTCTCGGTTCAAATCGAAAATCCAAGATTTGTCATGCTTACGTTATACTGCCATTTTGTCACATCATATATTCATATTTGCAATTTTGCAACCATCTCTCCTAAAGTTGGTGAGGTGTATCCTATGTTTTGGTGTAATTTTAGCAGATTCTATTTATTGAATTGATAGATTTTTATAGGATAGAATGATAGGAAAAAGTGAATTGATCGTTCTATCAACTACTAAATGACGCTATATTTAATTATCATAAAGGAATTGTATAAACATAATTTGTAATCAAAAAGTCACAGAATTAAGTGGGAGAAGTATTATATTTATAAAATATATAAAAAAAGTTGCATATATATAATTGATCTTTAAATTTTTATTTTTATTATTGATTAAACTAAAAATTAATCTATATATAATAGAAAAACAAATTCAATTTGTACTTCAAATTTTGGGGGAAAAAAAAGTTAAGAGTTCAAAAAATATTTAAAATTAATAAATTTTTTGTTGCATTTATAAGTTAGGTCAATTAAGAGATTTCGTACTTGCATTGACATTTTACAAGGACTCGTAATCAAAGTCCCGCTGTACTCATTCTAATGACCCACCAATACCTGTCCTTAAGCTTTCATTGCTTTGCAAGCTACAATGTGAATTCTCTTGCTGCCCTTGAAGTCCCTTTATACACATTACTGGTATCGTTCAAATCATGACCTAATAAGTTTATATTCGAAGTTATTGTTCATCATCAACTTCTAACCCCCGCTTTGTCAATTGTTTATCAAATCACATTGAAACTTGATTTTGACTAAATAGGTCACAATTTTTTTTTTATTCAAGGAATTAATTTGATAATTGATCAAACTATTTTCAATTGAGGTATAAAATTTAATTATGGTTCTAACTAAATTCAACAAAAATTTAAAATTTAAAATTCAAACATTAAAACCAACTTTACTTATTAATTTAACAAAGGGCTTGGATTGGATAGGCCAAACCAAACCGGTTTTAGCAAATATATGGAGTTGATAAGTTGGAGAAACTTCAAAACCCAAGTAGGCAAGTCCCAAGGTGCTATTAATGCTCAACCAAGAAGCAAAGCGCACTTGAACTGCCAAGTTACCGATCGAGTTCTGACTGGTACCTGTCGCTCTAAAAAGGTATCCATATGATATATTCCTAGATGCTCTACCAAACTTGTCAGACTCACCAAAGTCCCGTAACTAACTCTTGCTTGCAAATAATCAAAGGGCGGACTAATCATGGGTTAATATTTCACGACGAGGACATCGCTTTTCTCTTAAGTAAAACTACAGCACCAAGAAAACATTCCTTTTTTAATTAAGTATGTATTCTTTATCAAAAGCCAAGCGACGAGATCTTATCCCAGAAGGAACCTCGCCCTTTTCATACGAGCAAGAGAGCATATTTAAGAGCTACAACTAAATCAATTAGGCGGCAACCTGATCTAAAGTTCAACAGTTCCAAACTAAATACCAGCAAATTGGAGTAAATAAAACTGCTTACGATAGAGATTGAACCAATTTTGTATTCCAATGAGAATATACGAAAGATTCAGCTTGTATGTACACAATGTTTTAATATATTCAAGGCGACTTGAACCACCTCTCCTATGTCAACCTAAGAGTCAGTGGCCTAAAACTTGAAACTCTAGGTCTGCCTGCTACTCGTTTAGTCATTTACAACATGAAAAATTAAAAGAAAAAAAAAATTAACTCAATCATTATCAAAATTCAATCAAGTCTCGAAATCCCTTGATGCGACCTGGGAGAAGCCCGAGAAAATCTCCCAAGTTGCTTGATTTCAGTTCCCGTCATCTGACGCAGACCCAACTTTCAGAATCTGACCATTTGCATTTCTCATCACTCGCCAACCGCTGGACTCTCTCCTCCGGCGCTACCGACCACTCGAATCTTGACTCCTCCACCGTACCCGAACATGATTCAGACCCCGTCGGGGATGGTTGGTCCCAAAAGCAATCTGGGAAATCAAAATGGCCTCTAGGCGATGACGGCAATGATTGCTGATGACCCTTTAATGTGACAGAGGATTCGTTGCTTGTTGTAGTGGTAGAAACAAAAGGATGATCCAATAACATCTCAGCCGTCCATCTCTTTCTGGGATCCTTAACAAAGCACTTGGACAGGAAATCCTTCCCATGTTCGGACATGTCTTGTGGGATTGTTGGTAATTCGTCTCCGACTCCGATTCGGATTAGCAACGCCGCCACGTTTGTCTCGGGCTTACAATTCCACGCCGGTTTTCCAGTGATCATCTCAACCACCGAACATCCAAGTGCCCAAATATCTCCCGGCGTCTCGTACTCATTTTCGTTGACTGATTCTGGTGACATGTACAAAGGCGTTCCACGAATTTCCGGCCTCCTCTGTTTTTCTTTACTTTGTTTGTCTCCTACTCTCTTCGCCAACCCAAAGTCTGCAATCTTCACCTCACCATCGTTGGACAGTAACAAATTGTGAAGCTTTATGTCACAGTGAACAAACCCTTTTGCGTGGATGTGAGACAGACCCTTAAGTATCGCTCTTGTGTAGCGTTTAACGTCTGATTCCGGCAAGCAACCACCGGTGACTCGATTGGCTAAGCTACCACCTGGTGCGTACTCCAACAGCAAGTTATAAAACCTCTCCCCATTTTCCACACTGCAACTACCGCCGAAACTCTTGATGATGTGAGGACAAGAACCAAGTTCATTCAAAACCACCTTCTCGTTCACGACTAAAGCAGAGTCCCAAGCACTGCACGACTTCACAGCCATACACCGATCAGAGCCTCTCTTAGGCATCGCAAGACTGACTGTCGACGTACTACCGCAACCAATCGTCTCTCCACGAACCCACTCCATAGGAGCGATCAAAAGGCAAGCACTACCTCAGCAGTTTTTGCGAAGGATGAGTTCTGTTTTCTTGAAGAATACGTTGAGAATTGAGTAAACAGAGGACACAACGAACTGGTGGGAAGAGAGGGGGGGTTGCGTTTATATATGGCGTGTGGAGGGTTTAGTAAAATTGCGTATGAAATTTAAGAAACACAAAAAGAGGGCTTGAAATTTCAATGGTTGGTGTAATTAATGCACGTGATAAGCAAGGATATTATTTTTTAAAAAATATTTTATGCATTTTCAATTTGGTAGGAAATAGCGTGGTGAGTATTCTTAACCCGACGCGGCTAGAGATCGTTTCTGATACTTCTCTCTCGGAACGAGACTGTGGACCCAATCACTACGCTTCCATTATTAGCACTGAAATGTAACAAACTTGATCAACGTTAAACACGCTTTTCTTAGAAATCCATCATACAGTACATATTGCAATTTCTTAACTCGCGGAGGATAAATTTTTCCAACTATTCTGGATATGTTTTTTCGGTTGAGAGATATTTTTTCTAGTTGCTAAAGGATTATTAAGTTTAATATTGGTACGTGTCGAGCATTTTCTTTAAACAAGTCATAATTAATGGAGGCTCATACTCACACTTCAAAAAACGTGCAATTGCGTGCAGCCAAGAGAAAACACAAGTCGTTTATCTCTCTGTCCAAGAAGCAGGTAGAGTGGTGGACATGCATTATTATGTGAACTAAACTCCTAATTGCCGGAGCGACACTTAACCATATCGTGACTGTCTCATGTAAGATCACGCCAATGGGGTTAGCTTTCTGTGGACGTGAAACCTCCTAAAGGCGTGTCTTAAAATCACCACTATTGTTATGGTAAATACTAAATAATAATTATAGTGACCTGGAACAGGTTGTGTGTGAGAAGAAATAGGCTTGCTGGAAATTGTACTCACTTACTGACACGCCACTCATGTGCCATTGCTTCATGATATTTTCACAGCTCATTTATGTGTTACTACCCTGCATGTTGTACATAATCCGTATCTGATATATTTAATAATAACACGAAACTCCTTTTTTCTGGGATCTAGAGAAAGATTTCAAATAATGAACGACCGTAATGTTACTCTATTGCCCCGTTTTCCCGGATTGAAAAAATATCTGAAAATCCAACTGTTATAATCTATAATCTATATTCTCTGTTGTGTTTTCTTCTTTATCATCAACACTCAATTAAAATTAGACAGCCATTTATATCTAAATCAGAATTTATCTAACAGATCCAAATAGTAGATATATTTTTTGGATCAGGATCTCCAATTATTTGTTTCCTAATAAAGAATAGATCTACCCATACGTACATCGACGGATACTGTTGGGATATTTCTTCAATTAAAAAGTAATAAAATAAGCACCATATCTTGTACAAGTAGGCAGCATAACAATATTATAAATAAGCAGTTGATGCTAGAATTGACGAAGAAAAGGTGGGCAATCAATTTGGAACCACTTCGGCAGCAACAGGAGGCATACAAAAAAGTATTTTGCTTAATAAATTTAATTTGACTAATATTAATAAGCTAGAGATAACATATTTAAATGTGTTTATCTTTTTAATATTTTTTATTTTATTCCTCGTATTTTTAAAAATTTTTAATTACGTGATCAATATTTTAAAATTTTAACAATTGAGTTAAAAAAGTTCTATTTATTAATCATATCAACAAAAATTAATATTTAGAGGTGATGGTTGAAGTTTTAAAAGATTGATTACTCAATTAAAAATTTTAAAAATATGAAGACGGAATTGAAAATTTTAAAAAAATAGAATGCTGTAAAAGATTAATTATCTTATAAGTTAATCACATATTATTTTCAACAATAATATCTAACTTAAACACATGAGTCTAATTTGAATTTTCTAAAATTTACAAACATTTTTGTTGAAAATCTAATATAAAATAAGAAATAAATATATTAAAAATTTAAATATGTTTGTCAGAATGCAATTGATTAGGAGAAGATTGTTTTTGCAGGAAATTAGAAGCTATTGGTATTCTGACGCGATAGGGTCCTTTTGCTTTTCTCTGGACCTCAGGAAAATATGCGGCGGAGGAAGTTTCGGCTTTTGGGACTTAGCTAAAAGCCAAGTAACGAAACTTGGCCTCTCACGTGCTCCTAACTATAACTTTAGGTTCAAGATTAGCTGATGATGAAAACCAGCCCAAGTTGTACCCGCAAGTCTAGCTAACTAAGATAGCTCAAATACATGAACACGGTGTATACGTATATGCATATGGATCATCAACTTGCCCAAATACTAGCGTAATTGTCAAGAGATTGATCAGCACTTCACATGCAACCAAGGTTAACATTCCATGAAGTAATTGATGGGTATGAAAGAAAATGTATTTGTGACCTGATACTTTGCATCCGTATACTTTATTAAAGTATTTGTTCTCCTTTGTATTGAATACTCGTATTTTCTTCAAAGACCCGTATTCAGTCAATTCCTCCTCCTTCATGTTCTGCGAAAACTTTATCTCACCATTTTTAACTTTCAAAATTGATTGTCCGCTTAAAGCTAGGTACTACTGTAATTTTATACATCATTAAATCTCCTCCACCCTAAGTTTAATTTTAGCATCTGAAAGTCATAGCAATATATTGAAGATGCTATTACAGCGCCGTAGACTGAGCCAAATACAAAACATGGTCCTTTGGTTTGAACTTTGACGTGTGAGTTTAACTTATTCTTTGGTGAGTGTTTGTTGAATCTAATGGTCTTCATAGCATCAAAGACCACGTGCTTTTTAAAATTAGCCATGTCGACCCATTCGCGTTTAATTTACTTGACTTGAGAAGGTCATAGTCCAATGACCCATATTTAATCATATTCGCATACAAGGAGTTAGTTATATAGTACTTATAGTCGGTTTAAGGTAACTTACAAGCTACTTTAGTTTATACACTTGCAATTTCCTAATATGTTAACTATGTATTAATTTGTTATAAAGTTAAACGAAAATTTTAATCCTGATAATAAACTAATAAAATTTAATATATAGCAAATTTATATATCTAATATAAATTTAAACAAGTTTAGAAGGTTCAATCTAAACATTTTAATTTTTAAATTTTTATTTCATATGTCATTTCATTCACTTGAGGCTTTACGTTCGTAAACTTGCACATGTGTCAAAAACCCCACGAGGGTTGTGGTGGATTTGTATGAGCTCTTCCATCTTTAACGTTAGGGTTGAACAAATATCGCATCCATGTGACGTCTTTGAAAGAAAAACGTTAGAGTTGAACAAAATGGTGAGATATGATGTGTAAAAAGAAGTAGGGAAAAAGGAGCTGAATCGCCGCCGAGACGTGAATTACCCTTGGGAAGGAGAGTGCAATGTTAGTGTGTAACGCTTCCGTCGGTTCATGGAATACCCCACGTGAACTAGAGAGATACATAGAACCCAATGCAATGGCGATAGGCGACGGTGCCAGGCGAACCCCACCTTGTCTAGTCAATTTTTATTTGTTAAATGATTCCAAAAGCAAAGAAAGAATCCACCGAACTCTCCCACGATTTGCATCGGTACGTGGCGTTACGCTACAGTGGTCAATTTCTGGTTCTTTGGTGGGCTTTCCTTCCGTGCCAGATTTATTACTTACTAATGCACCGATGACGTGAGCTTGACCCACTACCCAACTGTAGCTCAAATTTGACCCTCCAATTTGCTTTTCCTCTTTTGTTCCCACTGCTCTGCTCCTCCTGTCAACTAAAGGTTACTTCAACTTCATCCATGTTTGTTTTTGGCAGCATTAAGGAATACCAACTCGGGGTATCGATGGTTTTTGATAAAAAAATTCATGTGATTTGAGATGGATTTGATTATGGAGAATTATGTTTTAGCAAATATTGAATGCCAGTTTTGAAACATGATAAAATTACTGTTTTTAATAAAAAATAATAGATTTGAATCATAAAAATAATATTTTGTAAAATGCTGACTATTATACAAGAATTTACTTTTTTTTTTATGAATAAGCTATTGAAAAGTATTGATATAAATCTTGAAATAATAGTATTTTATAGTTAGCATCAAGTAGATCTTCAATTACACTTACATGCTAAATAAAATTTTTATCCGATTAATGATTTAAAATTAAAATATAAATTCAATCTAGATAATCCTTTAATTTTTCATATTGCTAACTCGAAATATCAAAACTTTGCAAAATTAAAACATTAACATATCAGTGAGATACTTCTCGTGTGAGAAATTGATTTACTAGATCGATTAAACCAAAACATGTATCATTATTTAAGAACACACAAATCATATTTTATTTTGTAGTTGCTGCCGGTGAGATTCGATGTTTCTGAAGTCGAACAGTGAATAAGAAGGAAGATTTTTGGGTGACAGCCGGGGAAGATTTGATTTCGTGGACCAACCGACGCATATGATAATGAAAGTGGATATGGGTCTCCTAGAACTGAATTTGATCTACCAATCACGAGATTTTCATTTTATTTTGGTGGGATTAATTTGACCAATTTACGCCCTCCTTTTTTGCCATGGGTTCAACGTAGAAGAGTAAGAAGAAAGACCAGCCATCAGCCAAGCAAAAAGAATACCAGATTCAGTTCACATTTTTCACGTTTATTTTATTGTATGGATACAGAGTGAAGGATCGATGTTCACATTCGTTTAATGGTTCAAATGCCTTGACGTTATTAACGAGCTTTCCCCGAAGTAGACAGCTTGGCTTTTGGACAATCAATGTAGTGTAGGTGTCCCTTACCTAATCGCAAAACTACATTGACCGTTTTCATTCCTATCTACAGACAGTAGGTTATGGCCTTCTATTCCATATTCTTCTTCCTTTTTTTTTTTTTTACGTTCACACAACGTGGGTATGAAAAAGGGGTTACTGTCAAGAATTTAATCATTTTATTTAATTTTTAATTATTAAATAATTTATTAATGAATTATTACTTATACACAATAATTTAACTAAGTACGCGTTCAAATAATAATAATTATAGTTTTACTGTAATTAAAAAAGATAATATGTTCCGTATTTTCTTTAAATAGCTTGTTTGATTTATGAGAGGACGTGAAATTTATAAGTTATTGGCAGACCTAATTTTCTAACATTAACATGGGGATTGACATCCTTTTATACATAGGAAATATGGATAGACTCGAATAAAAAGAAGAGCATGTGTGAAAAGAGTGCTTTGACCTTGACGATAAATACACTTTCTTGTTTCGGACTCCCGCGTAGTTTTTCCTCCACTCTGTCGTCTCTTCCCCACCTTGGAAGGGTCTAAATAAACAAAATATTACAATTTAATTTACTACGTTGAAGAGTCTAAAGCTGAAGCTACGCGGATCCCTGTTTTTTTAGTCAAACCAGAAATGGATAAGGATTAAGGATAGTAGCAGTTAATTTAATAACGACTATATTAAATGTAATTAAAGCTGGGAAGCCTAGAACTCTTCTTATATTCTCTTTACTTTGAATAAATCCTCCCGCGAGGGTCTGAATGTGGACTTCTACTTGTCTTAATCCTACGTGACGTCATGAAAAAGGCAGGGGGAATTGGACTGGTCCAACTTATTGTTCGCCAATTGCCATATTCAACTTATTTGCGTGTTGGGTTTTGTACACCACCATATGTTTATGTAAAGCCCAGTTAGTTCATGCCACACAAAACCCCATCCATCATGTCGAATACTGATACTGATTCTCTCTTTTAGGAGACACTGTGGGTATGGTCAGGACAAATTGGATGAAATCCAGCCCAACTCAATTGACCAAATCCAAACGTGAACGATGACGTTTGTGTCTGATAGCAGGACTGACCATGCCGACACATTTCCCACGGGATTACCTTAAATCCAATATATAAATTTGTAATGAAACTGGTATAGGCATTTCATTTCGTTGGATTTGATTAAACAGGCTTGCTTTTCTACTTCAATCCCAGCATTTTTGGGGCACCGTAACCAAAACACATGCCCGGAAAAGACTAGGCCCACCCCCAGACAAGCTGGTCCTGAGATAGCAATAACTACAGTCGCATTTAGTCATTGATTGCGAGCCTTCACCAACTAAATCATACCGTTTTATGTTCCTAGCTCAGGAGAAGCAGCTTATAATTTTTTGGATTTTTAATTGGCAAATCATACGCTGATTGATGGCAGAATCAAGCATTTAAGTTTTTCGATTTTCAACTAAAATTTTGATCCTTTTCTTTAAACCATCACCTACCAATTGTACTTATCTTCCGGCATTT
>JANSVB020000446.1:207403-220957 GCA_025504935.2 Erythroxylum haughtii
AATTGTACTTAGCTTCCGGCATTTAATAGCCATCTCCACACTTGTTATGGACAAACATCACGTCCGAATTATGTTCCCATCAACACAAAACCCACTTCACAAATTCCAAATACTCCTTGAAAGAGAATGAAAAAAAGGATAATGAAATTCTCCTCTCCCTTGCAATCAACCAAATTAAAGGTCATAAAACGGAACAATTTAAGGAAGTAATAAACATTAAACAGTTTCCATTACTTCTCGAGTTGAGATAATAAGTAACATTAAATATAATATTGATACTCATACAGTTCGCATCAAAATAATGCCATCACCGTTTCGAGCTCACACGCAAATTAATCTCCACATACAATTACTCACATGCATCTTATCACCACAACCTAGTTTTTAACGAAAACCAGACATGGAGCGAATACCAAAACACGCAACTCATCTCCTGCAACGAGTAATCCTGGAACACCCTCTACTGTAGGGGTTTACAGGAGTCCTAGCTTTGAAGCAATTGTGAGTGTAGTAAGACCTCCCAGAGCGAGGGGGGCAAGGAATTCTGTTAGCCGACAGAGCACCGTACGAGATATAGTAATGAAATCTACGCCAGAACAAAGACCTGCGATCCATCTTACCTTCGTCGCTAACTAAGCCAACCAACCCATCATCCTCGTCGTCCTCGTCCTCATCCAAACCCCCGTACATTGCCACAGAAAGCGGCCACTCCGCAGCGTCGGTGATCAACTTCAAGCTCTTGTCATCGGCATGGGCTTCAGTGGATGTAGAAGAAAGAGTGAGAAACAGGACAGAAAAGAAGAAACAGAGAGTGAGCTTCTTGAATGTGGAAGCAGCCATAAGGAGGGCTGTTCGGAGTAAATGGAGTTTAATGTTTTGGTCTAAAGTTTGGCTCCCGTGTTTAAAAGGGCAATAGAAGAGGGACAAGAGGTCACATGCTATAGCTGGAAGTACTGGCACTGTGCAGGAGGCTGAGAGGGTGAGAATTGATTGGGTTACAGCTGTGGTTCATCAATGCTGCATCAGAAGGGAGGAGTTCTTCCCTGTGTTAGGCATCACAGTTGCATTTCAGTTTATAGTGTGGACTGATGAATCAAAGTTGTGATCATGATAGTGATAATTGAAGGTGTGCGATGGATTGGTTGTTTAGTGGGGCATTTGTTTGCTGCTATGTGTCAGGGGTGGGCGCGTAGGCCCCACTCCGCATCAAGCTATTACTTTTTCACGCTCTTTGGGGGAAGGCGCCGTTTCTTGTTTAAAATAAAGAATGAAACTTTGGGAGAATGTTGATAAGTATTAGATATGCATACAGACCAATGCAGGTACAGTTCTATCCGGAAGTTGGCTTCCAATTATTGCAGACAACTTAGGTGAGAAACATATTATACGAGCTAAACTGGGTTTTGGTTGGGACATAAAACTAATTAAAAAAAAGGGGTATGATTTATGATGTGATGCACCTGGGAAAACGCAGTACTAATTTAAAGAGTACAGAAAACTAACTCTAATTTAAACTTAGTTAAAATGGTGGGCCTATTAGATCAATGGTGTCTAACTATCCAACAAATTCTCCTGACCAAAACTTGTACGCGTCGTCCACAATTGGCTGCACTCGAGCTTGAAGAACGCCGCACCTTTAATTAACCCAACCACACATTCCTTACACGCATAATACATGCATGATTGGAATTATATTGAGTCGGCCAATAATTCATCATATAAACGGTAGCTATAGTCCATAAGTTATAAGCCTTGGAAATATGTGGCGTTTCCAAATTAATCTGTGAAAGGGAAATAAGAGCCATTTTAATAGCTTCCTTTCACATCATTTTGGGTTTGCGTATGCGGATTGAGTCTTTTAAATTAATGTCTATTTCTATTCCTTTGGTAGACCCAATTAATGCTGGGCCATGATCGAACTTGGTGGAATTGGAGCTTTGAGCTTACCACTTGAAGTGCTAGAGAAAATTGGGCCAGATTATGCTCGGACGAATGGGGATTAATTATAATTTTTTTAAATATTTTCATATATATATACCAACATCCTGAGCCCAAAACTAAGAGGACGAGTGGCATTGAAGATCAAAGAATTAGAGGGAAGCATCAGGACCCGGAAAAAACTAGAGGATGAAATCTGTGAAATGATGGCGAACCAGGCCTGGACGACCTAGTTGCGGAACTCAATCCAGAGTTTTGTGCCCGTGTTCAATCATAGTCTAGTTTATAATGTTTTGCACTGGGCGAGAGACTCGGGGCATGTGCTCCAATTCTTCAGGTGGGTCGAGCGTTCTGGGTTGTTTAATCATGACAGCGAGATTTATCTGAAAATCATGTAGATTTTGGGTGTGGAGAAGAGTGTTAAGAGTTATGATGCTCTATTTAAGGTGATCATGAGGAGAGGGAGGCGTATCATGGCAGAGAGGTATTTTATCAAGATATTAAGTGAGGGGATGGAGCCAACAAGGCATACGTATAATATTTTGCTGTGGGGTTTCTTTTGTCACTGAGGTTGGAAACAGCAATGACTTTTATGAAGATGAAGAGTAGAGGGTTGTCCCCTGATGGAGTCACTTATGATGAATGGGTATATTGGGTTAAAAAAGTTGGAGGCGGCGGAGAAATTGTTTATGGAAATGAAGAGGAAGAACATAAAACCTCCATGATTAAAGGGTATGCTGCGGTGGATAGAGTTGATGATGGGATGAAGTTACTGGAGGAGATGATTTCGGTTGGCATTAAGCCTACCGCTGTTACTTATTCGACTTTGTTTCCTGGACTTTGTAATGCCAAAAAAGAGAACCGAGTTTAAAAGTATATGGAATGACATGGTGCAAGGCACATTGCTTCAGAGGGGTTAAGAGTTTTTTTGTGCGTGAGTGGAAAAAAAGTTAGGAATTTAAGATCCAGAGTGAGAACGACGGTGGGGTGAAACGACGTACTCTTAGATTTATCATAAATCGTTTTACTAATTAAATTGGCATGTAACAGTATCACATCAGCATGATGAGATAAATGTTAGATTAAAATTAAAAACTTAAAAAATTGGAAGTTTTATCGTTACCTTTTAAAGCTCGGATTATTATTAAAAATTGACGAAAATTTAAGTTTTTTTTTAATAATTAACCTTTTTATTTTTAGTTTTATGTTTTTTTTTCCAAATTTAGTTAAAGAGTTATGTTCAAATTTTTTATTTTTGATTTTTGTTTTAATTTCTTTTAGTTTTCAAAATTTATGAAATTTAATATTATATATTTAAATAATTAAAATTAATTATTAATAAGAATGATCAATAATTCAATTTTACTTTATAATTTAAATAACTTTCTATAATTTAATTTAATTAAATAATTATTAATACATATAATTGAATTGAAAATAATTTGATCTAATAATTAAAATATATTTAAAATAAATATTACCTTTTAAATAAAAAGCTTATTTTTAAATTATTTATTTTAATATAATAAAATAAATTTTATTAGTAATTTGTTAATAGATATTATATAATAGATTAAAATAAAATTATCTAACTAAAAATAATTTGTCTCTAAGTTCTATCTAATATGCAGCTATTATCAATGATAAAAATATAATGGTTAATTAGAAAAATTTATGATTTAGTACAGTACTATACCGGAACCGATCAATACTAAGTGCCTTTTTATGTAATTTTTTTAAGTTTATGAAATAGTTCTTAAATTTTTTTAGAAATTGCAAAATAGCTTACTGTCATATTATGCAGTTGTATTGTATAGTCTATAAGTTTACATCAACATTATTTCCAAAATTTATAATAATAAATAATAACCACAATTAATATGAAATAATCATAATTTTTAAATATTTCACATATAAATAATAACCACAATTAATATGAAAAAGACAATTATCATCATACAAATATAAAATTAAGAACAATACAAATTATTTAAAAGATTACAATTTCATCATATAATAAATAATAATTACATCAAAACATCCAATAAAAAGAAAAATAAATATCGTCAACTCTCAAACTATTACAATTTATGACAAGAGTTCGTGATAAAGAACTAACCAAGTAAAAGTGAAACCTGTAACAAAAATATTGACAATCACTTTACATATATAGAACTTGACATATACATTAAATATAAGTAAAATTTAAAGAAGAGGAAAAGTAAAAACCTGAAACTTCATTCAATCGTCTATGGGAGGATACCCGCTATAACTACACTAACCTTAGTTATCATTTGGTATAAAATCCTCATCATTGAGAGGAACCTTATGATCATCATCATTTAAATTCAATGCACCAAATGACATGTCTATGCTTTCACGACTAAAATTATCTTCCAAGTCATTCATATACATATAATCTAGTTCCTCAAAAGCCCAATCTATTAAAAGATCGATATTATCAATAGAAATTGGATCTGTTGAACTACTTGTGTTATTAAGGCTCCTAGTAAACAATAAAATTTAATTATTAGGAAATTATAAGAAAATACATCAAAATTAATAATGACAATAATATACCTTTCTCGAAGCTTTAAATTGTAACGAACAAATATTAAGTCATTTAATCTCTTATGCTCTAATCTATTCCTTTTCTTAGAATTGATGAATTCAAATGTGCTCTAGTTTTATTCACAACATGTTGCACTCACACATTAACTTAAAATTCGAATTGCAAATCTTTGCAATTTTGGAACACTACTTCCGAATTGATCCCACCAAGAAACTGTAAGTCATAAGATAACAAAAGTAGCGTTGTAAACAAAATAAAGTGATAATTAATTTTCAAAAAATAAGAAAAAGGAAACAACTATTACTTTGAGAAAGTTTTGCATTTTGCCGAATAGCAATCGGCAATCCAAAATCTTCAAAAGACTGCTTATAAAGCTCAATTTGCGAGCTTAAGAGATCTTGTATCAGTTCGTGGCTAACAATTGTTATAATAGTGAATAACATTCATCTACTAAATTCAAATTTCTTTGTAAAATCTAGTCTGAAATATACACTAAGATTAAAAAATGCCAAAGCTGCAAAGAACAGAGAAGGAAGTTGTCTTTCTCATCTCTCGTTGATGTTTGCAAGATACGGTGTATACAAAGAAGTCTTTTGTTTCATATTGGACTTGATTGCTTCCTTCGCCCTTTCCATGACATAAAAAAAAATCCATTGTTGGTTTTTCTTCACTTTCAGTAAATCGAAGCATCCTCATCAAAGGCTCAAAAACTTGAACAACACATTGACTTTGAGACCAAAATTCTCGATCTTCCAGTATAATGATAAAAACCTCTAATCCAGCATTAGACCTAGCATGCTGAGATGCAATCCACTTATCACTTGTAAGCATTTTTTAACTCTTTCTTCATCGAAACAAAAAACTGAAATGATAAAAAATTCATTGTAAATCTTGTCACACTAGGATAACACAAATTTCTATCATTGGTAAATTCTTTTTTATTAAATTCAAACCTATGCACGATTATAGATGAACTTTTTAACCTTTTTAGCTTTCTGCATAGTCTCATCAATAATAGGAAAATACTTAGGATCTGCTATATTCTCTAGCATTAGGTCAATGCAATGTGCAACACAAGGAGTCCAAAAAAAGAACTATAACTATTCTATAACCTTCTTCCTATAGCTTTATAAGCTGAATCATTGTCAATAATGAATTGAACAATGTTTTCTGGCCCACCACATTCACAACTTCATTAAATATCTCAAATAAAGTATCAGTATTTTTAATAAGGCTAGTTGTATCAATCAATTTCAAAGACATTGAGTCATTTGCAGAATAAACCAAAAAATTAATAATAGGCTCTTGTCTCCTATTTGTCCTACTATCACACATGATTGAACACCCAAAAGTAGCCCAACTCACTATTCTTTTAGCCAAATAACTTTTAATTTCAGTAACTGAGCAACTCAAAAGTTTACCTTTTAAATCATCAATCGAAGGAGCTTTGTATCCCAAACTATGAGAGGCTATTGCATCCACCATAGGTTGATAATAATAAGACTGAGAAGCATTGAATGATGAATCTGTATCATACCATCATCTAGCTACTGTCATATCGACATTGAGAGCCACATCTCTTGATTGTATTGCACTACGAATTGAAGGCTGGGATCCAGGAGTTATTCGTGGTGCAAAAAACTGCTCACTTGACTTCTTCTTTTCCTCACATCAGGGATGGAACACTACCACTATCACTACCACCTTCAACATTTCTACAATCACCACGAAAACCAGCAAATGAACTTCTACTACGAATTTTGAAATTCAACCTTTCCCTTCTATCTTTCTCGTGTTGATATTCTTCAAGCAATGTTTTCATTTGCCACTTCACATCATGACTTACTTTTTTATTAGGTTCTATATCTCCTTTAATCAATGCTAAATGCTTTTTTAATTGGGTGATTCCTCCACCTTTCAAATGTTTGTTATAAAATAAACAAATTGTATGGTTCTTCATACCTGAGATTAATGCAGCATGAGCCCAAGTTGGATCATTGTATCTTCCTAAAGCAGTTTGATCAGGAGTACTTGAACTTTCTTCCACTAATCTGTAACAATAAATAAAGATATATATTAAAATCATACACAATTCAATTTAATCCAAAACAATCTAATTTTATCTAAAAAAATTCATTAATAAGTCAGAAACCAACAATTCAAGTTTTCAACATACATAGTTGTACAATATACAGGTCCATCATATGGAATATAACTCATTTTGTATGATTACATTCCTACATTAACATTTATAAATATATATATATATTACTAGCTGAGGTAGGACTTGGTTTCTTTATAATGAGAGCATATGTTTGTGTTTATTAATTGGACAAATATTTGTGAGCATTGAAGATACTTTCATGTGTACGAAGGTGAAACTTGTAGCTAATAAATAAACCACACACACTTGTTAGCAGGACTTTACAAGTTGTAAAAGGAAATTAGTTATGTTGCATATTATTGAACTAAAAAGACATATTAACTTATGATTAAACTGTACGCATGATAGGTGGAATGTTAAGCTTCACCATACTTTAATAACATACAATTCAATGAAGAAATACATATCAATTTCTCATGATAATAAATTCTCATGAGAATGAAATAATTGATAGATGCATGATTTTTTAATTGATAACAATAAGTTCTACCTAATCCACAAGTCTATGGCATTGACTCAATCACTTTAATGACATCTTATTGAAGCTCAAGTTTAGTATCAACAATCAGAAAAAAAAAAGATGGAGCTTGACTATATTCCAAGGTATTGAATTTATATAGATTTCATTTTGGAAATTAATAAAGAAGTTGATATATCTTGTATAATATATATAAGTAACGAGGAGTTTAGTTTATTAAAAGATAACATATAAATTGTAAGATATCCTTTTTTTAGAAGTGAAAGAATGCAACCATTATTTCATATAATTTAAAATAATCCTCTGAGGAAAAGACAAATTAAATGTCAAAACCTTAAACACCTCTTTAGGCCAATGCTTTAAATTTAATATTTAAAATTGGGGAAAATTATTATCAATTGTTTATCTTATTCATTCTTTTTTAAAGAAGATGGAGGAAATTTTAGTTAAGTTTCATTGACATAAAAAGAAGCAGAAATTATTAAAGTGTATTCATTTTAATTATATAAATTTCTAAATTCGAATACAAGCATGGGTCGAAAAGAATCATATTCATAATTACTCTTACAATGCCTAAAAGTCATGTTTCTTTTGTATGATGAATTGATGATAGTTTGTGATTACTTACAAGTTGCAAATGCAAATGACATGGTATGCTTAAAATTAAAAATCTCAATTCATGTATAGCCGAATGAACCAAATCTTGATTCATGACCAACATCATCAACTCCATTCAAAATATCCAATTCCATTCAAATTAAAACCTTGCATCAATCATCATTCATTCTACTCCATTCAAAATATCCAATTCCAAATTTCCAACTTATCACAAATCACAAATCCACAAAATTTATTTCCAACTTCCAACTTCCAACAATTCAATTTTAACCCATTCACAACGTCAATATTCACAAATGCAATTAAGCAAAAAAAACAATTAAAAACACAACAAAACATTCTCAACATATGTGGGGGTTTTCGAAATTTGGGTCGAGCCACTTGGGTCAGATTTAAATCTGGATTTTTTCTAGATCTTGTGATTGTCAACTTCATAAGTAGTGGTGGTAGGCAGTGGTCGATGGTGGATGGTGGTGGAGAGCGAATGGTGGACGGTGGTGGGCATGCGGTGGAGGCTAAAAATGGTTCGGTCCTGATGACGATGAGTCCGTGAGTGGCGATGTATGGAGACTAGAGAGGGGGGTGTGCGGTGGTGGCATGGGGGAAGAGAACCAGTTGTTGCCGACCGAAGAGAGCCACCAAAGAGGAGAACGAGAGAGAGATTGGAGAGTGAGAGATGAAGAATGAGAGAGAAGCAGATGGATGGGTCGGGGGGTTTTTAAGAAAATGATCAATTTTGCAAATAAGTCCTTGGGCTTTTTAGACCTTACAGTACCAGTCGGTATTCAACTAATATTTTGAATACCAACCGATATCGACCGGTATCCACGACTGAACCTGTGCCGTTCCGTTTTGCAACTGGTACGGAACGGTAGTCATCTCATTGATTATAACACGTACTTAAAAAAGTGATAATCAAATATTAAAGCTTTCAATTTTTTTCGATTCTAGCCTGATGTTAGTATTTCTGTTTATGTTACTGACTTGACTTGTCACATAAGACAGAAATGCTTAACACTTTTATACGTTATACTTAATTAAATTAACTAATTAAGTTTGATTAACTTGTTTAACTAAACTGCATCGTTTTGGAATTGAAAAACCTCAATGAAACTCGTTGCCTAAATCGTTGGAATTGAAAACCCTAAATCAGTTTGTTTTTGTGTAGAAAGAGGGCCTAGGGTGGCAAATTAAGATTTCATTTAGATTGTTAGAAATTGTTTCGTTGTCATCTCACATCAACATGAGAGAGTGTTGTTGTTGTCTTGCACTAGCATGGTAGAGTGTTGCCATGAATTATTTCGCATGATAGATTCTTCTCACACTAGCATAATAGTTGTGTTTGTTACAATAAACACTTCATACCTTTTCTTTGACTCCAAAATGACAAAGTTTGATTTAAGGGCATCTATCTTATGTGGCAAGTCGCATCAGCAACATTAATAGAGATACTAACGTTGAACTAAATTTGAAAAAAAATTAGAATTTTGAGTATTTAATTACTACTTTGTTAAGTTTGGGCTATAATTACAAAATTAAATAAAGTTTGAGAATTTTTTTGGTATATAACCCAAAATATAACTACATTGATATTAACAATTACTATTAACAATCAAACATGTTTTTGTTTTTGTTTCAAAGAAAAAAAAGAATTAAAAAAAGAAAATGAAAACTAAAAACTAAAAACCACAACATAAAATCAAAAATGGAACCAAATATCCCCTAAATAACTGATGTCAAAAATGGAACCATTTTTAAAATTTCATAAGACCTCTAAATAATAAGAGGTGTGGGTAACACTACATCAAAGAAGTTGGCAAAAAAGGCAAAAAATAACTCTAATATTTATCCTTAAATACACGTTAAATCTTAATGATTTTAATATTTTAGAAATATTTAAATTAAAATTCATGTAAATGAAAATTTTAATAGAGACCTAATTCCATGAATTATCTATCACTTAATTAATAATGTGATAAAAATTTATAATATTTTATTTTTAGAGTGAAATTATAGCATTCTATCTGTCACATAATTTTGTAAAATTCAATTAATTGTCAAAAAAATTTAAAAATTATAATTAATTAAATTATTTTTAAATTTAATTATTTAGATTAATTAAATTATTTAACCTAATTTTAACTAAATCCCTGATTTTATAATCTCATAATTTTGCCTCCTAGTTTCTTCTCAGTGGACTCCTCATATGGTCGAAGCTCATTTCTATTCCTTTTACTTTCGAAATATGAACACGGGAATCATTGAAATATTTGTTGAATTATGATTAAAAAAGGAGGTAGTATTTCTAGAATACATTACTCTACTCGAATTACTCGAATCTAATATGATTTAGAAATTGAATTCAATAATTGAATTCAATTTAATTTAGTCTTTACCTTGTTTCTTCTTGCGATATGGAGGATTGCCATATCTATGAGGTGAAAACATCCCAGTGCCGTTGCTCTTTTTCGTTTAACACCACCACCATGTCCATTAAGAAAACTACCTTCATACCCAAATTAGTGTGGTTGAGTTGAACTTGAGGTGCAGGCTAAGCTGATCGGGGAAGAAGAAATGATCTCAGTCTTCCACCATTTTCATAGCCCACAAATCTTGCTCTGCTCTGGATCTGGTTGGATATGTTGTTGTAAATGGAGCTGCTCATATTTAAAATCTCCTTTCACCTGCTCTCTTCCCTAGAATTGTGGTCTCGATATTAATTTTTGGTTGCGATATTGTGAAATAGAAGACCTATTAAAGTTTGTAATGAATAGACCAGTTGAAGAATTAATATTAGAATTTTAGAGTTAAATTATATTAAGCTTGGGATAAAATTAAGGGATTGTAAAATTATGTTAAATAATTTAATTAGTTAAAATAATTAAAATTAATGATAATATAAAATTTAGAAAATAATTTGATTAATTATAATATTTTAGATTTTTTAAATATGACATAATCTTATAATGTCACGTGACGCATATATGACACTATAGACACATTTTAAAAGTAAAACATTTTAATAATTTGAAACGTTAGCAATAATGTAATGAAAAACTAATACAGTCAAGTTTTTGTTAGAGAGGATAGGCGTACAAGCTTGTCACCCTTGCGTTAATTCTCAATTTTTCATGGTTGAAACTTCAATTGAATCCAAATGGTTGAAGTAAGAGAGCTACCTTCCTTTTTCCGCTTCGAAATGGAGCTCCTAATTTCTATAGGTTAATTTGAATATTTGCGAAATATTAGGGTTTAATTTTAACACATTAAAATGTTAAGGTCTAACTTATATTTAACTATAAATATCAGAATTATTTTTTGCTCAAAGGAGTTTAACAACTATTTGAGTCCAATATAGTTAATTTTTAATTTATTAAATATTTTTAAAATACATAGTTTATAAATTAGTACATATATATGAAAACTTATTTAGTAAATATTAAAAGGGGACAAATTACAAGTTCTATTGTTATTAAAAAATTAGAATAATAAAATAAATTCAAGATAAACTTATTAATATAATCAATTCATTCAATTATTGATAAAATTTCATAAAATTTACAACATTTTATTTCACATGATTTTATAATCACTTTTCTACTAAATTATTGGTTTTTTCTATGTTATTATAAATTAAAGAAAATTAGATAAAATTGAAGATTATGTAATATGACTGTCAATAATAGAACTAATAAGATTCGATACTAGTGTGAACAAAGAATAAGGATCATTCTATCGATATAAGTTTAATTAAAAAAGGATTGATAAATAATATAAAAAAGAATATAAAGCACTGCACTCTATAAAAAAAGAATTGAGAATGATAAGATTTTAGAGTTGATAGCCGTTAGTAAGCTAGATAAGATTATAAGTTATCATAAAACTTAAAACAAGACCTTTCAAATAAAGATTCAAGAAAATCTCTCCAAAAATTGTTGATTAGTCAATAATACTAAACTATCAATTACAATAATAAGAAAGACTTTTATAAGTATAAAATTTAGGAACTAGAGTCTACAAAACAAAATAAAATTCTAAAATCCTAAGCAACTAAACCAAGAGTTTATTAAGTTCTTGTGATTGTTGTTATAGCTAAACCATGAGTTTAGCACTATCTAAGTAGCACATTAGTATAAATTTTATTATGCAATTTTATGAGTTTTTTGTAGATTAGTTTGATGTTGGTTATAAGTTTACTTTGGCACTGATTTGTTTTTATTTCTCCAATCAACAAACCAGTGAAAGACTGGTATGAGACACCAACATGCCATTGACATTGGTTATATTATGTAACCTTACTCTTTATTTTGCTCCTTCATTTAAATCCATATTATAGGTTTGACTTCAATCTTTTAAAGTAGCAACACTTAACTCATTGCATAAAGATTTACCATTAGATCATTTAAAGCTTTTTCGGTTTTCTTTGTTATACTCCTTGTCAATAGTCTTCCAATATTCTTTAATAGATATCCGGTGACCTTCTGTGCCTTAATTAAATAAATTGCAATATTTTTAAGCCCCTATTTATGGATCCCTTGCTTTGAAACTTGTGTAGCTTGAGTAGATAACAAACTCTTGTTATTTTCTCTTTCCTTAAAAGGAGTTGTAACCAAATCAACATTTTCATCTACAAAATTAAAAATAGATAAATCAACAATATTAAAAGTGATATGAACATCATATTCATTTAGTAAGTCGATCCTGTAAGCGTTGTTATTCACTCTTTTCATTACTTGACAAATTTTATATCCTCTTAGTTACAACTTGTACTTATGTTTGCATAAAAACCTCTTCTTCCTTATGTGCACCCAAAATCAATCTCTACATTCAAATATCATTTATTTTATCCACTTGTTAGCTTGCTTTATGTATTATTACTCATCTAAAGTCTTACTATAGAGAAAAATATCATTAAAATACATAACAACAATCTTGTCTAAAAAACTTAGGCAAAATATGGTTTGTTAATCTCATAAAAATGTTAGGTGCATTAGTTAAACCAAAAGACATCCGAACCACTCATACAAATCATATTTAGTATTAAAGAAAGTTTTCTATTCATCACTTTCTCTAATCCTAATTTGATAGTACCTATATTTTAGATTAATTTTAGAGAAAACTAGGGATATAAAATCATATCGTGACAATACATACACATTCTCCAAGATTTATCTTTTTTGGTACTATTAAGATAGGCATGGCATAAAGGCTCAAATGCTCTCTTACATAACCCTTCTTTAAAAGTTTTTTTTTACTTATTTTTATATCTCTTTTTCTCGTTTAATTTTATCTTATATGTAAGATGATTTATAATTTGAGCTTTAGGGATAAAATTGATTTAGTACCCTATCCCTTTTATAGGTAGTAATCCACTTAGAATATTCTTTAGAAGAGATCACCAAATTCCTATAACAGAGAAACCATATATGTAGCACTCCCTTATCGTAGGGTACACATCGAGACGCCCGCAGGTCGCTCCGACACGTAACCCACGATAAAGGTGCACTACCGAGCAACCAACTAAAATCCACATGGCATCAAATATAAATATCACTAAAAATTGAAACCAAATTACTTTTCATTTCTCAAATCCAAAAATACATAATCTTGTCCAAAGCATCAACTATACAATACACCTATCTAGGTCATCCCAAAAAGAAGATCCCAGCTGACCCACCTCTGCGCCATAACTTCTCTTGCCGACGACCCACAAGGCAGAGAAGACTCTAACAATCTGGAGCTAGGAAACCTACTATCGCTGTCCTGAAAAATAATGCAATGTTG
>JANSVB020000446.1:303979-314428 GCA_025504935.2 Erythroxylum haughtii
CAGTGCAAGAACTACAAAAGAGAAGGACTTAAAGTCCTTCACGAACCTCTCACCATAAAGAAGTTGATAAATTGACAAAAACTTCCAACTTGGATTCTTCTCCACTTACTTTGAATAAACTTAAAAGTTGCGAGGACGCAAGTTGGGTTCCCCCATCAATCGAAGTAAAAGCACACTTTTCACTTTTTAAACAGGAACCACACAACTTTCAAATCCATCCCTAAGATTATAAATATCTATTTCACACACTGGATCTGAGGGCTATGAGCTTGTAAGGCTTGATTCCTTGAAAAGTAACTGGAGACGAAGCTAAAAGTCATTTGCATCAAATAAGCACTCGGACATCTTTATTTCGAGTCGCCTTTTATAGTTTTTCATGTACTTTAAGATGTTATACCAATTTAATTTATTAGAACAGTGTGTTAAAGGAATTAGTTCAACTCCTGATTAATTGTTATCCTGCTTTTTAATGAATAACGAGATCATATGATTATCAGATTAACGCATTCTCCTAAATACTGAACCGGCAAGTCATTTCGGATGAAACGTTTGATGTCGTTGTCAAGGCAGTACGTTCAATAGGTTATATCACTTGATTTTCGTATTCGAGGAGCCATAAACACGTCCACAGATAAAAGGAGTGACGACTTTCTAATATCTATATGCAACTTTGGTTGTCGCTTAAATCTGACATAAAGTTTCCACTAACATCAGGTGTTGTTGAACCTGATTTAGCTCGTATTAGTTCTTCTCTGCTGCAAAAGATCACCTTTTAAAGTTTGAGAACCAACTGCCACCGTCAGGCACAAGAGGACAGCCTACCTACAACGAAAAGCCAAACACCTGAGCTGAGTAGGGCATCTCTGGCTCTGACAAAGTAATCAACCTCATGACAGATCCGACAAACTGCTTTGGAATTGAATTTGTGGAGTTTCGCACGTAAGGATACCAGACCCAAGCCTGTCCAGAGTTTTCGCATCAAAAAATAACAGTTCTTTATTTTTCTTTTTTTTAAAAAAAAGTTTTGAATCAGACTTACCATATCCCGCCTTATAAATAAGTTCATACCATTTCGAGTGAAACCACAAACTCAAAGAGGGTTCAACTCGACAAATTATCTGAGCTAAGGGTCCACCGTCAATCGTACTCTTCGTTGTCATTTATAGCTCATCCGTATGAAATAACTGGTAGTTAATCGTAGGAGGAGCCTTTTCGAGCTTGGAGTGAAAGCATTAATGCAGTATATAAAAGTTATAGCTTCAGATCGAGCAACGTGTGTTTGATTTGATTTGTGAAGTTTACTTTCCACAAGTTGATTTTGAAAACAGCCCTTCTTCGATTATGAAACAACCTAAGGAGATGGAAATCAATTTTAACTTTTACTGCATACTATTTTTTATTATAAAAAACAAGATATCATATTCTTCCATGAAAAAGAAAATATACATTTGTTCACTTGTTAATAAAATATTAAACTCAACGATTGATCCCTTCAACAATGGTGCAACTGTATTAACAAAGCATTTCAAGTGCTCAGTTGGTGGTAAATACGCAACAAGATCTTCTGTCCAATATTACTCTGTCTTATTATGTCTTGTCTAATATTACCCTGTCTTATTATGTCTTATAAATCTTAACTATTTATTTTGTGAGATCCACGCGGGGTCCACGCGAGACTTACACAAAATTCATATAAATAAACAGCTGAGATTCATTAGACACAATAAAACATTATAATATTAAACAGGAGATCTGGACTCGATAAACACATCATACTCAACAGAGCATTTTTATTTGATAGCGGCTGTAACATATCCGGTAACACGATCACTGGTAGAAAAGCCATTAAGCTTTGGAAAAGGAATCAGACTTGTATAAAGAAAGAGAACATACAGCAAGGGACGAACGAATTAGAAAAAAACAAGAAATTCACAAACCTAAAAGAGCAGTTTTTTTTCTTCAACATTGCCTAATCTAATGTAAGAAACAGAGCCCTTAAAAGGGAAAAAAAAACCTAAATAAAAGAAATGAAAAGAAAGAAGACATAGGCCCAACAGCTCAGGACGAGGAGAGGAAGGCAAATGAGCCTCCTCGCAATATAATATTTGGTATGTGCTTTTAAACCATTATGATATGGTCTGGAATATAAAGCTCACTGAAATTTCAATTATAGTACTACTAAAACAAATGTCAAAACTTTATAGATTTACACAACTCAATTATTAAGTTTAGGAACTCGTTAAAATCAAACAAATAAATTCAAGTTCATCATAAATCAAGTCTTCCTCTGACGTGGTAAAACAGTCTACATCAGACCATTGCTATCTATCAATTCTTACAAATCTCTAAATCTAAAGTATAGAAGATCATCGAAATATATCTGCAAAACAATTACCTTTCAAAGTTTATGAAGATGTCTACTCAAATTAATATGGAACAACCTTGGCGTGGGCATACGCTGTTGTAACTTGCATGACAAAGTTTTGTACCCCAAATACCCGCCCTCCCCCTACGCAGGTTATCATCATGAGTCGTGACCCATTTCATTTATTCAGCTTTCTAAGCTGTTCATGTCAACAAATTCAGTTTTAGAACGTGGGGGACCAACATGATGTAGCAAACATAGAAACCTGATGCAACGCAAATCAGAGTTCGTATCACAGGCTCCAACAATATCTCAAAAGTCATCAGTCATGGCTGTGCAAGAACTATGCTAACCAATTTTAACCGTACCACTCGTTCCATAGCTATTTGTGGGTCGTATATTAATTGGATAATGCTACATAACAAGTCAACTCTCGAAGTAGAAACATGAGCAAAAAATCTGAAAATTGAGAACTAACAAATGAGATAGGCAATCTCATTTAGAACGTTGCAAAAAAGGTAGCAATAAAAGATTCATTCAAAGAAAATGTAAATACACCGATGCCTATCATCTATTATCTTTCTCAATATACCACACCGTTGCCATAGGGCAAAACTGCCAGACCAGTTCAGAAAGGACAAAGCCACAAGTAGGTTTAGCAACCCACCGCCAGGAAAACTTCTGCCATCAATACCTTGACCTGCTTCTTGCCCTGAAAACTAACGTTGTTGATTAGTTTTAAGGACAACGTGCATAAAAAAAGAATATCAAAATGCGGGATTGTGTTCACCTTGGTGAACGGGAGTATGAGTGAGATCGAGAACGGGATCGACGTGAATGAGAGCGGGAGCGGGACTGACGTGAACGGGAGTGAGAATGAGAATGGGAGGGGGAGTGAGACGGGGAGTAAGAACGAGATCGAGAACGAGAATGGTATCTTCGTGAACTCCTGCTTGGACTTCGGCTGCTGCGGTACCATCTGCAATAATTAGGAATCCAACGCTCTAAAGATTAAAGAATTATTGGAGATTAAAGTGAAAGGAAGAACCTCTTTATCTGCAAGTATTTTCACATGAAAGATTGCAGATACAACTGAAAACAATAGATAGGACTAGTATCCCAACATTGCAAAGAAAATTAGCCAAAGTTGAAACTAGTGCTCTATTATTGCATAGATACCTGGGCGGAGATCGACTGTAGCTCCTGCTACGGCTGCGACGCCTATGTCGACTTAATCTGCTTGTTTCTGCAAGTCTCTCAAGCTTCTGGCGTTCCTGTTCTCGTTTCTTTGCCATTTCAGCAGCAGTATCCTTTTTAACTGTATGAGAAAACGGTGACATTAAGAAACATAAACATATTTAATGAAAAATGAACAATCCCCCACTCCCTTCCTATACAAAAGACAATTGGTCTCACCCCCTTGCATCCAGTGCATCAGAAGAAAGTATAATTTCATAAATCCTTACCCTCCTAAGCATTTAAAATAAACAAAAGACACAAAGAGAGGAATGAACTATAAGACAAAGGAGATGAAGATTGTAGGTTATACTTTGTTTGTTCAGCTGTTTACTCATAATTCTTTTCAGCCTCTCCTGTGGAGTTTCTTTCTTCTCTCCCTGTTGCTGCTTCAATGGTCCCCCAGAAGTACTGCCCTTGGTCAACTTTGCTAATGCTGATGAACTGCTGTAGGAAAAAGAAACTAGGATAAAGTTTTACCAGGTACACGCAAAGAATACAGTAATAGGGAAAAGAAGAATGAAAGAGGAAAGTCTTATGAAACCTTCTAGTACATGAAAAATAATATAAGCTAAGTGTGCGAGTTACTTGAGGTGAAACTACACATCATCAAACACGATTACAGACCTTACTGCTGGCTTCAAAACTTTACTACTCTTCTCCTTATCAAGTGTTACACCTGACGCAGGATCAACATGCAGTGCCTCAAGTATGTGACCAGATGATGGCCTGCAGGAAAGTACATGCATTAAATATTGCATTTTGATGGTTCTACACAAGTCGAAAACACGCAGATTATGTCCATTTCGGGATTAAATGAGCTTCAGAAAGGAAGCCTTCTTCCCTCTCCATCTTGGCTTTTATGCAGATAACCCTAGATCTGATCTATTCTAAACCAACAAAGTTTGCTTCAGGTAACAAAATTGGTAAGCCGCAGCAGACAAAACACTGTGCAATCTATCTTTGCTAGAATTAAAGGTCGAGTGCTCCGACCGATTTGACATAACAGCATTGGATGGAGGAGATGGTGGTGGTGAAAATCCTTCAAGCTTGGGTTCATTTCCGTCACCAGACCCCCCAAATTCAGTGATATATTCTATCTTTGGTGTCCTTGGTTTACTACGGTGACCTTCATCAGAATGACCTGGGTGAGCATAACGTCTAGAGCGCGATGGTGAATATGATCGAGATCTGGACCTAGATCTGTAAAAGAGAATAAATCCAACAATGGAGAAAATTAGACCTCTTCAAGTATACCAAAATAAAATCAAGGGAGCACAGTCACACCTTCTAAACCGAGAATAAGCTTCATAAGTTGGACTTCCCCTAGGTTCCCTGCATCAATAGATGGAAGCGACTATAATAATCTGCATGACAGGATATAAACCTGACTTTGTAACAAAAACAACAAACGGAAGAAAACTTGTATATTCTACCGATACGGATCACGATGAAGCACTCTAGTTCCTGTTATCCTTGCAGCTTCTCTTTCTCTTTCTCTTTCTCTTTCTATTTGAGAAGCTTTTCTCCTTTCTTTGCGACTGAGCTTTCTCTAAAATAAGTGAATCCATAATTAAATATCCCTTGCATTCAGAAAAAGTAAAACATAAAACTAAACAGAAACTAAGAGAACTTACAATTGCAGGATCTCCCTTGATCACTTCCTTTTGTCTTTTCTCTTCCTCTTTTGCCTTTTTCTCCATATAAACAAGCCAACCGTACCTCTTAACTCCAAATTCTTTTGCCATGACATCCATTGTTTCATCATCACTATCATCACTGTTAAATTCTTCATCATCTTCATCTTCATCCTCATCATCATCCACGTCATCATCAGCATCTGAAAGGTGGGATCCCTCGTTTGTACCCCCATCATAAGAGAATCCAACTTGAGAATATGAGCCCTTGTTTATAGGTGGTCGTGGTGGCTGAGAACTACTGAATTTGCATGAAAGAGAAGATCAGATTCCAATTAAGTCAGACACAGTAATGATAGCCAACAGAAATGACCTAATTATGTCATGTGATGCAAAAGATCAAAGCCAATAACAAAAATACAACTACTTTAACAACCAACTCCATGACAGGCAAACTTAGACCACAGATGCTTACACCACCAAGGATACTGGAAAGCATGACAAAGATTATGCCTTAATTCATAAAGTTAAACCATAAAATTCCTTGGTACAGGCATTTAAAAGTTATGCTATATTGAATAGAAAAGCTAAAATATGGACTCATAGGAAAGAAAATAACTAGAACCACAATAATAATTAGTCCAATGATTGAAAGATTTATCCTGAATTTCCTTGCCAACTAATTCTGAGTAGCTTCAGGTCAATCGTCATTGGAATTCATGCCTCGGCCAATCGCTAAATTATTAAACGAAGGTGTAAACCCCTTAATTGACCCAAAAACCAAGTGAAGAATGCAAAAATTAGCCGCCGGATGAACTGATTGCAAAATTTCTAGTTCTAAAAGCAGCGAAAAAGACACATTACCTTACTATGGACGATAAACATCAACTGACTGAGACGAAGGAAAGGAGAAATGGGATCATGATTACCTATCAGATAAAAACGGAGCTACAGTTTTCGCCTCCATCTCCTGATTTACGTGTTGCAAGCCATCTTCATCAGAAACTGTTAAATTATAAAAGAGGGGCTTGTGAAGTGACCTCAAATCAATCCGTAAACTCTAACCAAACCAAAGTAAAAAGCTACAATCATTTTTCCACCAAAATTTTTTAACTGGCAAAGTATATTTGTTAATTGTTATAGATAATAAGTAAAGACATTCTATGAAATAAAAAAAGTACCGACATCCTCTACGCCGATGCTTAATTAAATCCCGATAACGCTCAAAATTAACAAACTCTTCTAATTCTTCTTCTTCTTCCGATTTCTCTTGGGCCCTAAAATGCCTGGACCCAGGTTCTCGAATAAAATCAAGAAGAGCACGACCATCAAATCTGTCAATCAAAACGTCCTGTTTTCCATTCCAAGGTATCCTGAGACAACATTTAATCCATTAGTTCCACTTCAAATCAAACACACAGATGCAAAAGAAAAGAAACCTCCAATCTCAAAATTTAACAAAACAATAACAATGACCAAAAGACCACACATACAAGCCTTGCTGATCTTGAGTGGCTTGATAGAGGCCATCATCGCGATAGACCCGAGAACGAGAACCAATGACCTGAATAGATTGCTGAGGATCGCCTCTCCGTTTCGCCAAGTACACCGCCCGCCTCTGTGCTCTCTTCCGTGCGGCGTCCATCATGTCGTGCACCTTCCTCTCCGATCTCCGAGCTTCGTGCCACATCCTTCCCCGATTCTCCAAAACCCTAACCGTACCGGACCGATTATTAATTAATTACACGATGAGAGGAATCGCTCTAGTTTCTTAGGTTTTCCTCCCTTCCCTATCGGATGCTTAGTGTATACGAGAGTGGCGGGTTAAGAAATCTGGACCGTTCGGACCAGACACGAGGTCTATGGAATTGTATGAACCGTAGGATTACAAGCTTTAGTGTTTGAGAATTTTGTGCGGCCAACGACACCGTCTCATAGGTCACACGAAGAGCCAAACTATGTCGTATTATGAGAAGCTTAAAATGTTCAACTGGGCCTGATGTGACTAATTACAAGTCACGGTACCTAGTGGTAGACCTCCGCACCAACTAAGGTAATTGAGATTGAATGAGCGAACTGACCCACTGCTAAAACACTGGCCCAGAAATGGGAAAAAACAATTCAAACTCTTTTGATTGGTTGATAAATTCCAAGTTTTAGCCACATTCGTTTGCTTTCTTTTTTAAGGTAAATTTCGTTGAAACTTTTGTTAGATATATTATTAATGTACTCTCTTATTTTTTTAAAATTATTAGTAACTTTTTATAATTTTACTGTTATTGTCAATTTTCTTATAAACTGTAGCTATGAAATTTAAAATGATATCCCGAAATATGTGTAGTGTAACGTAATAAAAATAATTTCTTTTTAAATTTTGTATTTAAATTTTTCGTAAATGTTGATGACAAAAGCAATAAATATTATAAAGTCAAAACTATAAAATATTACCAATAATCTTTAAAAATTAAAAGGTACATTAATAATATGTCACAGAAAAATTGGTGCACACGTCAAATCTGGGAGTTAAATAATTTTTGTATTAGTCTATAATTAATCATGTTTAAATAACAACAATAGGTTTGGAATGCTTTGTAAGAAATATGGCTTGATGTTATGACCTATATTTCTCTAAGCCCATATTAAACTTAATTCAGGATTTTCTTAATTCAACAGTATGTTAAATCTTGACCGTTAATTTATTATTTGATAGACATATAAGATTTAATATAAATAAAGAAGTGTATATAAACTAATCCTCTCTATACCCTAATAAAGTACAGATAAAAACAAATACAAAACGAACATAATTGTGCATTGAGGTATCCTTCAATTTGCAATTGATCGAATTTTTGCATATTTGTTTTTCTCTTTTCATTTGCTCTAGCAGGTTTTGGTTGGAATCTATCAATTAGTATTAGAGTCATGTCGACGAACAAAGAACGAATCGAGAATCTTAAAGCAAGTCAAGGCAATTTGCATAACAGAATGAGCCGAATGGAGCAAAGTCTTGCCAATAAACTTCGTTCAATGGAAGAAGTGATTACTCGTTATCTGATGTAGTCCTTTCTCAAAGGGAAGGATCTGCTAACAACTCTTGTGGTCAACCCACAAACACCCAAGAAGGAATCAAAGGGGTTGTAGAGGAGAGGCGCCATATGTTCTCTTCTAAACTCACAAGGCTTGAATTCCTGAGAATTGCCAACGGCAACCCCATTAAATGGTTTAGTCACATGGAGCAATTTTTTGAATATCAAGAAACTTCAAACTTGTAAAAAGTTCCTTTAGCCTCCTTCCACCTTGAAAGTGAGGCAAACCAATGGTGGCAATGGCTTCGCAAAATATACATCGACGAGGGGCAATAAGTGACGTGGGAAAATTTTTAATCAGAACTTTAGACCAGGTTCAGGCTAACGGAATGTGACGAGGCACTTTCTAAAATCCAACAAACATGAACCTTGCAGGATTATCAAACAGAATTTGAATGATTGGGCAACCAAGTTCAAGGATGGACTCAAAAGGGACTAGTAGGAACATTCATGGGATGGTTGAGACCTAAAATTGTAGATGGCATACGTATGTTCGAGCCTAAAACATTGAAGGAGGCCATAAGTTTGGCACGAATGAGAGACGAGCAATTAATTAGGGAATTAAAGTTTGTTCAACCTCTACAGCGGGAAGACATATAGAAGAAGTGTGCATAAGGGCTTTGCTTTCATTATAATGAAAAATTTACACCTGGACATAAGTACAAGGGTCATCAATTGCTCTTGTTGGAAGGCGACAATGCAAACAGTGAGGAGGATATCGTTGAAAGGCATCAAAGTCGAGCTACAATTAACTTCAACCTTGAGGATAAGGTTACAGTGAAAGGGGAGGGCAATTTGAGATGTCACGATACAAGTAGATCATGTAAATCATACAATATGGGAAACGTGGGATAAACCTTTTTCTTCAACTTGTTACTTGTGATTCAATCAATCTAGTTGTTTAGTGGGTCATATTACCCATTAGTCGTTAGTGGAGTACCTTTAGTATTTATAATTCCTTATAGTTAGGACTAAGGTGGTTGCTGCAGGCTTTGTATTTAAATGTTTCAATTATCAATGTTAAGGGGGGATTTTTTTTAGCATCAACTTAAGTTACTAGTTTATTCTCACCAAAAGTAGAATTTTTGCATATTTGTTTCTGCATATTTGCTTTTCTCTTTTCTTTTGTTCTAGCAGGTTTTGGCTGACACCTATCATATTCTTGATCTGCTTTTGTTTCTTTTATGTATGGTGCATTTGACTAAACCTACTGATCATCATGGTTTAAATTCACGAGAGGATTTGCTTATGTTTCTTTTGGAATTGTGTTTTTTTAATGAAAAAATTATAGTTTTGATTTGATGATTAATGAATTGATTTTAAAGTTTTGATTTCTTACGTTTTGGTCGTGTTAATGATATTTTAACCTATAATCAAAATTTTAATCTTAATTTCATCTTATGAATATATTATTATTATTATTATATATATATGACAATACGATTAAAATTAATCTGCTAGTAACTAAAGTGGCCAGATTAGTTTTTGAATGTGTGGTCATACAATTTGTGTATTTTATGAAATGCTATTATAAAAATTTTATTAGTTAATAGAGATTAAGGACTAAAAAGGTACTAGTACAGAGGCTAAAAAGAGACACCATAAGGCATAGGCAAGGTCTAATAAGTTATGTTTAAACTTTACGTGAATGACAATTGTCAGTAACATTAAGTCTACTCTTCATAACACTAAAAATCAGAATGTCAAAGATTTTCTTAAGCTTATAGAAGATAAGTTTCATAATACTACTGATAAGGTACTTGTAGGGACACTTATGACTGAATTCACGACCTTAAAGTTTAATGGGGCAAAGAGTACATAGCAACATGTTCTTGATATGACTGATATCGCAACAAGACTTAAGACATTGAGTGTGGTTGTGGAAGACATCTTCTTAGTGTTGTTTATCATGAACTCATTTCCTACTGAATGTGGACCGTTCCACATCAATTATAGCACATGAAATGATAAGTGGAATATTGATGAATTGTCTAGTAAGCTTACTCAGGAGGAAGCGTGATTAAAGAAACAAGGTGTTCATTCTATTAACCTAGTGGGTCAAGGAGCTAGAAAGAAACTCAACCAAAGGCCAAGAATTTTAAAAAGAAAGAACCTGCTAAAGTTC
>JANSVB020000446.1:362532-372585 GCA_025504935.2 Erythroxylum haughtii
CATTATCATCAAGAAAGTAATTAAAGAGCGAGAACTAAGTGGGTGTACCGTGTGGATGCGTTGTGGAGAGGCTTTTAGTTTAATGCTACAGTTGTAGTAGCAGTAGTACTGTGTTCTTTCTCAGAATTTCTAGAACTCCACGTTGCTTGTTCTCCCTATACTGTTACTCGCTCTTTTATTATAAGCGTCTCGTACACGAAACCTCAGGGGAAATTTATACCTCTCCAGTCTCCACTCTAGGGAGGGTCCATTCTCTTTAAAAGGAAAGTTATGGTCATTGCGTTGTGTGTTCTATTGGCACCAACCCCCAATCTGTTCTTGCTGAACATCCATGGAAGTCGATAAGAAGAAGCTCTCTGACTCTAATCTCGTCTGCTCTAACTGTTTCCTTTCCGGTTTTTATTGTTGGGACTGGGAGTTTCTCACCGCTCTCTTGCTTTTTAGTTTCTGATCCAGTTATTCGAACTCTTTTTTTTTTCTTTTTCGGTTCCTTATTTCTTTGTTATCTTCTCTTTTTAGACCGTTGAATATTTTGGTGTTAGGGTCTTGTGTTGTTTTTGGCCGTTTAGATCGGAAAGAAATGGCCCAACGGTCTGTTCCTGCGCCGTTTCTGACAAAAACGTACCAGTTGGTGGATGATCCGACCACCGACGATGTGATATCCTGGAACGAGACTGGCTCCACTTTTGTTGTCTGGAAAACTGCAGACTTTGCCAGGGATTTGCTTCCCAACTATTTCAAGCACAACAATTTCTCCAGCTTTGTTCGCCAGCTCAACACCTATGTAAGTCCAACCCACCCCTGTTCTATCGTTAGTTTCAAGTTGTTTCTTCCTATGTTTGTCTTGATTCAACTTTAAACCACACCACTTGGGAACGTTATGATAGCTTTAGGTCAAGAACCAGACCTTGGTTGTTTTCTTGTGTAGCCGTCATGAGTAGAGAGATTTTAGTGTCAACGAATCCCCGGATTTTCCTGGCAACTAAACAAATCTGTGTAGACGTTAGAATCCCATTTGGGATGTGAATGCCGATGGTGGGTAGGACGGTAGTTCAGGACTCTATTGCCAGAAGACTCTTTGGTCTATCATGGTAAGTTGGTAAAGAGCGTGTATGGCTTGTTACAGGTGCATCTAGAAGCGTCTAAGGTCGTATCTAGCGATGTTTATATTTGGCAACTAAGATTAGGTAAAGGGGCATAACTGTCTATAACTCGTATTCGATCGCAGATAAGGACAAAACTGTATTGGGACAACTGTCGTATTTGGGGAGTTCAGTAATATAGATATATTAAGAACCTTATAGCATAATTATTATTGAAAAGTCTTTTATTGGTTTATAAAAATTAAAAAAACAGACGACTTTTGATAGAAATTATGCTTTGAAGTTGAACAAATAAATTATAGTACAGTTGGTGTTAGAAGCGATTGAATTATTGATGCTAATTTAATCATGTGTACACGAGCTGTATTCTTTTGATTTTAGTATTGTATTCGGTAGTCGACAACTTATTTGACGAGGAGAAATGCAAGGAACGTAAAATATCATATTTTATATCAAAAAATCAATGTTCTATTGATGTTAATTTCGTATTTAGAACTTTAGTTTATGTACCCAAAAAGTCTTGCTTAAAACGTGGGTTTAAGTTTAAAGTTGCCACGAAATCTTCTCATTTTAAGTTGCAATCAAAGAAAAGAAGAGAGACACGTAGAGTATGACTAATGAATAGGCTACATTTCCATATCTTGGCCTATAAGGCTCATGTTTGTTGGGTTTTGACTACTAATACATGTCTGACGACTCGCAATAGTCCTTTAGAAAAACATGACTCGTAATCAATTTGATAAGATACAATTTCGCGCTGACTAAATGGAATATGCATGAGCTGTTCCTTTATTTAGCCTACGAAATTAAATAGAATTTCCGGTTGCGTAGATAGACTGAAATCCCTAAAAAGTCCAATTCCGTATCCCAAACAAGATCTTCTTGTCGTCGCCTGCGCCACCAAGCCCCGAACCGGGCACCCGAATATGAAACAAAAGTATGGATCCTTGGATTTTGTGGAAACTATGAACAAGAATATAGACACCAAAGTACAATCTTAGCCCATGCGATTGACTTGTAGCTCCCATTATTTGAATTTTATACGTTACTGAATATTATCTTCGTGGGTAAGAATTTAGTAATTGGTTGATTTCAATTGTTTTTCTAATAGTTGAGTTTGATATCGATAAGAAAAGATGGGTGTTTTTATTGTTAACTGGCAGGGATTCAGAAAGATCGTGCCCGACAAATGGGAATTCGCGAACGAGAATTTCCGGCGAGGACGGAGAGAGCTCTTGTCCGAAATCCGTCGTCGGAAAGCGTTAACCGGGACGCCGACCGAAGGGAGTGGAGCCGCTAAATTGGCAGTAGGCGGTGGTTCGTTCCATTCAAACTCCGGCGAGGACATGGGTTCGACATCGACTTCATCTCCTGATTCAAAGAACCTTGGGTCGGTGGAGACGGTGGCAAAGATGACCCAATTGGCGGACTTGTCCGGGGAGAACAAGAAGTTAAAGAAAGACAACGAAATGTTGAGCTCCGAGCTGGCACAAGCCAAGAAGCAGTGCGAGGAGCTGATGGCTTTCTTGACTAAGTACGTGAATGTGGGGCCCGATCAGATCAATCGCATCATGCGGCAAGGAACTTGCTCTGGGTCCACTCATGATGAACTGGCTGGTGGGGCATGCGTGAACCGCGATGACGATGAAGATGACGTTGACGATGACGACGAAAATGGTGGCTGTGGTGAGGGTCCGAAGCTGTTTGGAGTTCTCTTGAAGTGTGATGAGAACCAGAAAAAAAGGGGTCGTGGTGATGAGAAGATAGGGTTGGCTGGGTCCCATGCAAAAGAAATCAAGATATGCAATTGAAATCAGCAGTAGGTACTGGTAGCTATGCTCCTTCACGCATACGATCCTTCTATTCCTCTAGGAAAAGAAAGTAGTCTCTATGTTACTAGAAAATGCTTTTGCACAGTGTATTCCAATAATTTTTGGAGGGTAGTATAGAGATCAAAGGCAAACGGCCCTCTTGTTCCCTATTTATCAACTACATAGTCAGACCCACACCTGTAAAATTACCATGAGGTCATTGGTGATATTACAGATCCTAATGATTTTCATCTTTTGATTACAGCTTTTGTTTATTTTGTTCTTACATTATCTCTCCCACAATTGTGTAATTTTTATAATGGTAATATATTGAATTTATTAAATAATTTATAATATAAATTTTAAAATAAATAAATACTTAACAAGTCATAATCAAATAATAAATTCAAATTCATAGAAACTTTGCTTCTGGTTAATGAATGCCGATTTATTCGCATCATATGAACAAATTAGGCCACGTGCAAGTTCAACACAGAAACACTTAAGCCTGTTCATTTTGAAGAACGTGTCTTGGACTGCTACAAGAGGGAGGCACATTTCATGTTTCTTTTCTGGTATTCAAATGTAGTTTTTAAAAAATGTACCATTTAAACAGAAGCTTAAAATCATTAATTAGTGAGATTAGGAAATCTTAATGAAATGTACACACCAACATATCTGGTCGGATCGGCTGTGTTAGGCCCAAGACCAATAAACAAGACCAATAAGAACAACTCATGGGTCCATCGGGCCCACGCATTCACGGCCCACTCGCAGGCGGAAATCTCCCATGCAGAAGTAAAGATTTACGTAAAGACTTAAACCTAGCGTCTACTCCATATATAAGGTATTGTTTTATCACGAAAGAGGTACGCAACTCCAAAACCCTAATTCTCCTAGTTCTCTAGCCTGAAAATTCTCCAAGAAACTAACTTGAGCGTCGGAGGGGCTTATCGGGATACAACCTCCGACGTGCCTTCGTTTGTTTTGCAGGAATCTTCAAGCCGGAGCTAATCGACCTCATGGATCCAAACGACAACGTGCAGCTTCGTCAGAATCTGGCTGAACCAATTGGCGCCTACCGTGGGACCCGAAATCAGGGCACCACGTCCAGAACCACACAGATCAGTCAGACGGCAGCAGCCAATCCTGACATAGCCGTCGTCGCGGCACTCGCGTTACAGCGGATAGGCTCGCAATTGCCAGCCACCCTTCCGCTAACACGTCATGATTCCTGCATGCAGGCTACACACACGGACGATCGGCAACCACCTCAGAACCCAGATCAGGAAGAACAAAGTGTGGCCCTGGAGGACAACGCTGAGATTGATAAGCGTCCGAACTTCCAACACCATTTGGATGTCAATCCTCCTATGCCGCAACAAACCTCCCTCACTCGAAAACAGATCGAAGAAGCGACTGATCTATTGATTCGTCGGATCCTGCAACCTTAGCAAGCACAACAACAGACGTCCGCACAGCAGGTGGGAATGATGGCCGATCACCATCCTGCTGCGGCCCTAGAAAAAATCGTGAACGATCGGATCAATGCAGCCATGAATTCCCGCTCGAGTTATCCATCTGTGCATCATAGCTCTCCCTTCATTCCGGCAATTTTGGATAGCCTCCCGGCGCCCGGCACCAAAATACCGACGCCTGAAAAGTATACTGGAAAGACCAATCCCTTGGACTACCTGCAGCACTTCCAGTCGATGATGAACCTGCACTGCGTCCTGGACGCCATTCAGTGTAAGGCTTTTTGTACGGCCTTTCAAGAAGGAGCTCGGTGATGGTTCAATAGCTTACCTCCGAGTTGTATCACTTGCTTTGAGGATTTTAGGCTGCTCTTCCTCAATCAATTCGCCACGAGTAAGCGACCACATAAGACTGCACTGGAAGTGATGCAGTTGACCTAAGGAAGGAACGAGAGCTTGCGGGAGTTCATTACTCGGTTCAATAATGAAACAGTCGAAGTCTCCGACCTCACTTGCTCGTCCATGTTGGCAGCACTGATGAGCAACACGAGGGATGAGGAGTTTAAGAAGTCGATGGCGCTTGATCAGCCCCGATCTATCCAGGAAATAAGAAACAGGGCGGATAAGTACATCTAGCTCGAAGAAGTGCTGAAAAATACGAAGCGTAAAGCGGATGATCGTTCGCCGAATGACAGAGCAGATGATTCACACAAGCGGCAGAAGGGTAAGTCGAGCTGGAGGAAGCCGACCGATCGACAGGGACATCGACAAGAGTCCTTTACCCCGCTCAACAGGCGATATACGGAAGTATTGGCGGCTATGAGAGCAGATGGGGAACCCCTCCGAGAACCCAATAAGTTGAAGACTCTCCCCAGCGAGAGGGACCCTAATTTATATTGTCGTTTCCACAGAGACATCGGCCATGACACGGAGGACTGCTGGAATTTGAAAAGAGAAATTGAATTCCTTATCCGAAGGGGAAGGTTCGGTCGATTCTTGAAGCACGGACAAAGTGCTGATCGAGATAGTGAGCATAAGACCAGTCGGCCTGACAACAGGCGACAGCCTTGGAAGCGGAACGATAGGAATGATGGAGGGAGGCAGAATACGAACACTGAAGATCGAAGCGAAGCGAGGGGGCGATCCAGGGCAAGAAACGACAGGAACACTAGACAACAAGACGACCGACCAGTTAGAGTCATTAACATGATCTTTGGTGGGAATGCAGCAGGGGGTCCACTGCTAAAGGAAGAAAGAGGTATGCTAGGCAGGTCGGCGAAAACTTGTCAGTTAAAAGAAAGAGGCAGAACGATAGGATGATATCGTTCAACGAGTCCGACCTTGACGGTGTTAGATGTCCTCATGATGACGCGCTCGTAGTAAATCTAAACATGGACGGCAACGAGGTGAAGCGGGTAATGATTGACACGGGCAGCTCGGTCGATTTATTGTATTATGATGCCTTCAAGCAGATGGAGATACCAGAGGATCGACTACTACCTATAGAAGGACCTATCAAAGGGGTAACTGGAGCATCAGTCTACCCGTTTTCCCGAGTCTATTTGAAAATGAAATTCGAACAAAAGCCGTGTCAAATAGAGAAGGACGTCGAGTTCCTAGTTGTGAAGTTTCAAGGGGCGTACAATGCGATAATTGGACGAGCCACTCAAAACGTCCTTAGAGCAGTTGTCTCCACCTATTACCAGGCAATGAAGTTCCTAACGTCCCATGGAATTGGTGTTGTCAGGGGTCAGCAAAGAATCGATAGGGAATGCTACTTAGCGGAAACAAGGACACTAGATGGGGCGGTAGTCTTGACACCTCCCTCGACATGAGAGCCGATGAAGAAGAGCGGAGTAATGAAGCCCGCCGAGCGGAGCTCGTGCTTCTCAGTGAAGACAGGGATAAGGCAGCCGTTCGTTCGGAAGACGTCAGGCAAAAAGCTGCGAAGTTCTACAACAAAAGGGTAAAGCCGAACGATATAAAGGTCGGCGGATATGTCCTGCGAAAGGCCGAGGCGGCTGGAAAACATCCTGGAAAACTTGGATAGGCGTGGGAAGGACCCTATCAGGTGATCAAGCAAGCCGGACATGGCTCCTACACCCTACGCAATGCGCACGGGAAGATTCTATCGAGGCCCTGGAACTCTCGAAACCTGAAGATGTTCTACCAATTGATAAGCTTTATTTTAGTTAATCTTTGTTTATTATTGTTCATTGTACACAACCTGTGGGTACCTTTTTCCTGTCCCTACCAGTTAGATTTTTTAACGGCCCACGCCCTCGTTATCGTCAATAAAGGGGTTTTTAGATTTCTTGGCAAGAAAAAATTTCATTATATTTGGCAAAGAGTAGAACATCCCATCGACCATCGCTCGGCCTCGACATAGATCGACTACGGTCGGTCGGGTCGCCAAGACAAGATCCTTGGGACCCTCACTCGGCCTCGACATAGATCGACTACGGTCGGTCAGGTCACCAAGACAAGATCCCTGGGACCCTCGCTCGGCCTCGACATCGATCGACTACGGTCGATCAGGTCGCCAAGACAAGATCCCTGGGACCCTCGCTCGGCCTCGACATCGATCGACTACGGTCGGTCAGGTCGTCAAGACAAGATCCTTGGGTGTAACATCCCACCCCGATGGGAAGGGTATAATAGTACTTTGGAAAGGGCTAAGAGTGTTTTGTAACATATCCATGCATATTCTTACATGTGAATCGTGAAAGTTGCACATGAAAATTACGGTATATGTGCCTAAATGGGATTTTATTTTGGAAAATGTGGTTTATGGGCTTGAAAAATTAATTGGAATGGATTATTATGTGTTTTATATTTTTGGGCAAATGTAGGAATTTTTCTAGAATTTTTCGGGAAAATTTTTCGGACCGAAAAAATCGCCACGCGGTGGACCGATTAGTTTCCAGTACCAAAAATTTCTGTCCAATGGCACTAGACATTTAGGTAAATGATTTTAGGATTTATTAATTAGAGCCATTGAAAATTTGGGAGCCAATTGGATTAAAAATTTGGGTGACAAATGAAGTAGAGATTGATTATTATTAAGTCAAAAATAAAAGATGGCTAGTTAATTCTTTGTTTTTGTGTGGTAGGTGTCATAACATGTGTCATGACACTTACTAAGCTTTTAATTTCTTTGTTAAACCCACGACACTTTAGAATAACAAGACTATCTTCATTGTCTTTCATCTTATACTCTCTTCTTCTTTTCTTTCTCCATACGACTTTGACACTCCCTCACTCTCCATGTGAGTTTTGTTCATTTTCAACACTAGCCACCTCAAGATCCTTGCTATCTCTTCATCTTGTTTCTAAAAACCTAACCTAGTCCTCCTTGAAGAGATGATGTCGTGGGTGGTGAAAGGAAGTAGAGAATTAGTGATTTTGGAAGTTTATTAGGTAAGCTTTGTGTTTTATGTTTGTTTTGGTAATTAAATATATTATTTGTGATGGTTGTGAACAAAATGGCATGAAAATTGTGTTGGTGTATATGGTTAGGTACTTTGTTTGTTAAATTGATAGTTGATTGATGATTGTGGAAGTAAAATTGGAATTGGAATGAGAGGAAATTAGATTGACAGTGAATTTGGATTGGTTAAGGACTATGATCATAACGATATATGGAATAGATTTGAAACATGGAGAAGAATATTTTGACTATTTGAGGAAATTTGATATATATATCTCACAGGGAAGCTTCATAAAAGTGAATCTTAGCTTGATTAAATAAATTGTGGGTGGTCTAGTATTTGAACATGGCACATTGGAAGACTTAATGTAGATAGAGGTGATTGTAAGGTAAGGTATATATATATGGTATTTGGAGTTATTTAGAACTAGCTGTATGTTGGATACGCCCTGAAGTTGTTAAAGGCGCTTTGACAAAAATGTTTGAGGAAAAAAAATGTGTGAATCGTATGACTGATGAATTGAAAAAGAGACATTATGTGAAATTTATAACTCGGGTATTGATTGTATCACTTCGATTTGGAGACTGTGATAACGAAGTGTTCTAATAAAGTTGATGGTGCAACCTGTTGAAATAGCGTAAAGTGGTTTTATGTACCTAGGGATAAATATAATCTCATGGGCTGCATTTTGATTGATGGCTTGAAACTTGACGAAAAATTGCTTTGAAAGCTCGGAGACACTATGCATACAGAAACATTTTGGATATGTCTATGACTCGGCAAATCGATAACGATTGAGGTATTTTGTGGGTTCGAAAGAATTGAAAGGGATGATGCAATTGAGTACTTTATAATAAAGCTCGTGCTGCACTTCAATGTATTGAATGGAAAATTCAATAGTAGAATATCACAAATTTAGATGAGAAGATTATCAAACCTAGTGTAATACTAAGTGCAAGATGTTGACCTAACAAGGGGGCAAAAAGGAAGTATTATTAGCTATTGGAATTTCAAATCAGGTGCGTATAAACGAGTTGGCAAAGCCCAAATTGAAGACTTAGAATTTGTGAAACTTATCGAGGAATTGAAAATGAAATCAACTGTTGAGACATTATATGTATGATTGGATTACGAAGTATGTGTACTACCTGAAAAAGAAACAATTAGAGAAAACACAAGAAACAATTGAAGCTTTATGTTCTAGTAAGCGTACATCAAAAGGATAATAGATGGTTTAGAATGTAAAACCGAGCGATTATATGTTGGAATTACCAACAGACTTGACTATTGGTGATAAGTGTAACGCTGATACTTTTGGAGTTCATAGGGATATGAGCACTACAAGAAAAATGTAAATTAGCGACGGAAATTTAGCAACGGACACGTTTTTGTCAGCAATTAGCGACGGAAATATGCTTCCTGTCGCTAAAATTGAGTGATTTAGCGACAGTACTAATATTCGTCGCTAAATTTGGAGGGAATTTGTCATGATAAAATTTGCAACGGAAATTAGCGACGGAATAATATAGCTGTCGGTAATAAATTACCGACGAAAAATTTACCGTTAGAAATTAGCGACGAAAAGCATATTTCCGTCGCTACAATTGAGTAATTTAGCGATGGTACTAATACTCGTCGCTAAATTTGGAGGGAATTTGTCCCGAAAAAATTTGTAACGGACATTAGCAACGGAAAAATATAGTCGTCGGTAATAAATTTCCGACGGAAAATATACCGTTGGAAATTAGCGACTGAAAGCATATTTCCATCGCTACAATTGAGTAATTTAGTGATGGTACTAATACTCGTCGCTAAATTTGGAGGAAATTTGTTGCGAAAAAATTAGTAACGGAATTTAGCGACGGTATATATACCGTCGCTAAAAATGGAGGGAATTTTTGGCGGAATAAAAAATTTTGAGTTTACCTACGAAAAATTCCGTTGGTAAATTAATTTAACGACGGAAATTTTCTTTCCGTCGGTAAAAAGGCGGGAATTATTAGCGGTATAAATTTTATTTGAATTTACCAACGGACATTTCCGTTGGTAATTCCGTCGGTAAATTACATTTAGCGACGGAATTTTCTTCCCGTCGATAAAAAGGCGGGAATTATTGTCGGTATAAATTTTTTTTGAATTTACCTACGGAAATTTTTGTCGGTAAATTCTTTTTAAATATAAACCCACCCGACATCTCCCTCCCACTTCTCTCTTATTTTTCCTTTCTTCTTCT
>JANSVB020000446.1:496242-508612 GCA_025504935.2 Erythroxylum haughtii
CTTAAAGCATGTGAGTGACAGCCATGTCCTTTGGGTAGAAGTTAAAATTTTAATAGACCCCCAACCCCAATCTTCTTTTTATTCTTCACATGTTACTAGGGACCTCCTACCTCCTTCTAGTGGGCATTGAGAAGGTCCCAGGACTATATTCTGTCTCCCAGATCACCATTACCAAGTTTGTTTTTAAGGATTAGCCTCAATATCTAATGCTTGACTTATGATTCTACTTGATCTTGCCAACTAATCATCTGTATTCTAATGGATACACAACATCTGATAAGAGAGAAAATTAAGAACCAGCACATACAAAGTGAACTGAAGGCAACTGACTCTCTTGCTCTTTTACATGTAGTTTACGAATTTTCTGAATGAATGAAAAGTGATGATAACTTCTGAAACTTGGAAGTTGAAACGTATGAAACACGAGATATGCAATTAGCCTCTTTCTTTCTTTCAATTTGGTACAAGTCCATTTCTGCTTTCTGCAGCCACCAGGGATATGACAAACTTGTTTTTTGTCTTTATTAAATTATACAAAGCATCACGATTGCTGAAAATGATTAGTGCTCTTCTACATACAACTAAAGAAAGAAACTTGACGTGGCAACTCCACATCTCTTCTCTTGCTTTCGGAGCCCATGTGGTTTCTTGCAGTATACAAACACAACCCACTACTTAGAAAAGCAGACATGAGTGGCTCATTATTGCTATATTTGCAATTTCTGTATCTAAACACACCAACCATCATACAACCAGAAGAAGACGAAGAAGAAGAAGAAGAAGATGATGATGATGATGAAGCATTTCCCTACTCAATGACTCCCTAATGCCAGTCTTATTAGTCAATATTATACTTTCTAATTACTATGTATTTTTGGATCTTGTTGGATAGTTGGATGATTATGTAAACAAAGAACACGATCTAGGTCACGTGGTTCGTTTGATGGGTCAGTCACCAGCTCATTCACGGCTAATTTTACCCACAAGTCAAAGCTTGATCCAAGTTAGGCCAATGCGTGCTGCCCCAACCCTCTTGGACTCTCACTTTCCCCTCTGAAAACTTAGATACAAAGTTAAAAAGCATTTGAAACCCCATTGCTCTGTCCCTTAAATAAGACTGCCGTTACTATCTCAGATAGTCAAACTGTTATGATATCTCCAAAACTGGTTACATGGTATCCAATTTTATGAAATATCGTTCGTTCATTCACTGCTATGCTCCTTGGCCCACTTGCTTGCACTTCTTTTTAGGTATTGTCCGCACAAAATCTCCTTTTTCTCTCGTCAATTTCCAAAAATTTATCCATGCATGCATTGACCATCATCAGTTCATCACTGGCGCATGGCTTCAGATGAGAGTGCGTTCAATTTAAGCCTACAACATAACATGAGAAAAGGGTAATTCACAAAACTTTCCAAAGAAAAAATAAATCTCTATCTAAATGGATATTCATTTCTCTATCTCCAAATATCACATAAAATAATGAATATCCACTCCAACTGGACTTGGTGCCATTGTTTCACTTCAAATAGCCGTTGGTTTGTCATCTTATTGCAAAAATATCTTTTGAAAGATTACGTTTTCCTGACCATATTCTGAATAGAATTAATTGTACTAAAACGTCGAAGTTGAAAGAACCTTCGTAGAAGGTTTCCAAGATGTCGAGGACTCGTAAATGGAGGGGATTGGGCCCTTGAAACCAGAGGTTTATTATTGATTTATTAGCTTCTTGTAATTTATCTTATTTTGATTCAATATGAGAGAGAGAGAGTTTTCTTGGTAACTTCAAACTCTTCACCACCCCCATCCCCACGTCGAAGGAAAACAGTGAATAAATATTTGTACTGGCCATTAACAAGTGATGACAAAACATCACATTATGAGCATACCGTGCATGATTTCAAAAAGAAAACCATACATCTATATAGCTTCCACTAGCTATTAGCTAATAGCTCCAACACACGCCTCCCTTCGTTCTAAGGCTATAAATACAAACAACATTTGGTGGGTTGCAACAGGGCGTGAGGGTCCCTTGAACAATTAATTAGGGACTGTGTTTGTCACTCTTCTTTCTTTCTTTCTTTCTTTCTTTCTCTCTCTCTCCCATGGCATGCTTAGAGATGTATAACGCCGAGCACAAAGCTGGTCATTGTCCTCCAATGAGCCCTAGGATTTCCTTTTCCAATGATTTTGTTGATTCACAGCAGATGATGAAACAAGAAAGGAGCACAAGGGAAGCCCCAGCATCGACGGACTTTGAATTCTCAGTCACGAACTACTCTATGATGAGTGCTGACGAGCTCTTCTTCAAGGGTAGGCTTTTGCCATTCAAAGATAATGGAGGCAAACATATGCCAAGGACCATCAGAGACGAGCTTCTTGTAGACGACGACGACGACGAGATCTCACGCAGGCCACCAAAGGGCTCTACAAGGTGGAAGGGTTTTTTGAATCTAAAAAGAACCCACATTGGATCAAAAAAAATTGAAAATAAGAACGATGGCTCTCTGGAGAAAGTTGGTGATTGTAAGTCTGGTTTTGTTCAGGAGGAGGTACACATTGACAAGACTTCAAAGGTTAGAAATCCTGAAGAATTCATCTCTAGTTTGTTGTTCTTTTCTTGTTTCGTTGATTGCCTGAAAAAAGATTAAATATTTTCTTTGGGTTGATAAAAAAATTGAATCTTGGACATGCTTAAGAATCATTCTGAGATGGGTTTGGATGTTCATCTTCTTTTTGGTTGCAGGAGCTGTTCAGTGAAGCAAGTTCAAGTTGCGGAGATGTGGAGATAGACATATAGATGAGCTAACCTACCATTTGGTAGAGATGTGTAGCAATTCTTTTGGGAACAGGATCAAGGCGGTGTTTTTCTTATAAATTTTAGCAAGCAAGGAGGTTGGATTAATTTTTCGCTAGATCAGAACTTTATTTGGATTAGTTGGTGGGTTCAAACTTTGATTGGTGATTGACCCTTTTTTATTTTCTTGCTTTTTTTTTCTCTTTTATTTGTTTTTGGAGTTGTCCTGTCCTTATTTAGTTCTTTGGATCTCTTCCTAGAAGTTGATGTTTTTGCTGTCGATCTTGTACAAAAAATGTTTGCGGTTGGAAAAAAGGATTGTCTCGTCCTGGTGAATACTGATCCCAATCGTTTCTCCCTTTCTTCTAATTCTTTTGCTTTGGCCGTCATTTCCATTTTCTTAATCAAATTTGGCCCTTTATCTTTGGTTGAGATTTAAGTTCAATAAACAAACATTAGCTGTACAAGAAATGTTGGGTACATCCTAAAAGGTAGTGTGTATTATGCAAAACCAATAAAAATATTACTATTCATTGTATTCGATTATGATTTGATGTAAAATCTGCTGAAATTCAACTTATAATCATAACGAAAATTGTCCAATTTACTATGACACGAGCCCTGAATCATACGGTTTAATGGATTTGATAAGGTGAAATTATTCAGTCTCTTGAAAGGGATTTGACTAGTCTACTATTTGCTTTTGGCATTGGATTGCAATGTTTTCTTCCTTAATGCTAAAATCATTTAAATAGAGGCTTCAGGGGTTCGTAGAAAATAAGAATACCGGTTCTAGCCAGGTCCATGGGCACTTTGTGACTGCTGGTGACCATGGTCGGTAAGTGCAACAACTTCGGCATCAGATACAGGTAACGAATCTAACGACAATCTTCTGTTGATGAACTTGAACGCCAAGTAGCTGATGAATGCTATAAAAAGCCTCCCAAGGCCACGTCCTAACGGAATTTTACTTGCAAGTTGGGACTGGCTCATCATCCCACGTTAACACCTGACACCTTTGGTTGCCGACATCACACACCCGCAAAAGATAAGATGTTTTCTTTTTTTATCAATTTATCATAACACCCTTAGATTTTGCAAACAGTCCAACCAACCAAAAAAACATCTCAATCCATTATTAACATTTCATCTTAATTGTAGTATTTTTTAGCATTAGAGGCACCTGAATTTCTATTAAGAATCTCCCCTCGCTTATAATAGAAGTATTCGACGAATTAATAAAAATAATCAACAAAAATCTAAATTTTTTTAAAATTAAATGTAAATTAGTAACTAAGCTCCCGTTATACTTGTGTAACAAGAAAGTCAATTGGCAGTAGTCACAAATAATGCGACATAAGGAACGATAAGGCTACCCTACTTATCATCACAAAGCTTCCGCTGGTCCGTTCCGACTCTCTAAAGACTTAAAAAGAGCAAGTCATTAAAGATCCCAGTTAACCTTGTATATAGTAACTCATATATCATAATCGTTCTTGTTCTTTCTGATAAAGCAACATAAATTCCAAACATGTGTTCCACGTTTGGCTAAGGAATATCAGATGTATTTACCAAAAAATTTGCCAAAAAAAAAAACGGAGAGAAAATCAAATGCTGCTTTCATGTCCTGCAAGATGTTATGCCGCTGTTCAGTTTCAACTTTCAAGCGAAGGCAAATCCCTCGGCTTGCATCCCTTGTATTATGCTGAATGGCGTTCCTGACTCCTGGGAAGCCAGCAGAACCAAAATTGTAGTGAAAAACAAAGTAAAACTTTGTCATAATCCAAACAAGGCAAGACGAATACAATCACTGCACAAGAGAATGAGTAACTCGCAATGACTGAATCTCAGGTGGGGAAGGAGGAAGACAGAGAGGGATGGAGTGCTTCTTGTAAAGCTACACAATCTCCTAAATATGGAGTACAAAAATGTTACAGCATTAGTGTTCATATTAAGTCTTGGATTCTCACAATATCATCTTCCTATTAAATCCTAAAATGTCAAGGCATATGCTATCATGTTGTTTACAGTGTTGCTACCAACCAGACTATCAAGCAATGACTGCAATTCTTTTCTGCACAGACCTGCTTCGCCTTCTCACTTTCTGGGTAACGGAATAAGATGAGAAATATTTAGAGTAGATTGGAGTAAAGGCAGAAACTACACTAATGGTACAAGCAGGCATATCACCATGGAGCAAGAACCTCCTCCTGGAATTTGAGCTCATAGCTTTCAGCCTTCGACTTGAGATTTTCAATGTCAGCACCAAACCTTGCATAGGTGGTCTTCAATTCCACAAGCTTTGCTTCAATATTTCTTATTTCATCTTCTGTATGTCCCCGTTCATTTCTAGCTTCAATGTACCTCCTTGTTTTTGTGGCACCTTCTGAGTCATAGGCAAGCTTCACAAGCCGACTCAGTCTAGCACGTAAAAATCCAACATTCATGCCAAAATGCTCACAGCCTTTCAAAGTCTTGTCCCATATAGAAAAGTCATCCCGTGGGGTGGTAAGATCGCAAGCTCTTAGGGCATCAGCAATCTTAACAGTTTCAGAAAGAATTCCAGCAATCAGCTTAAAGTTAATGCCCTTAACGAGATTGTCATGAAGAAATGCACTCTGACTGCAGCACAGCTTGTAGTATTTATTCCGAATATCTTCTGATAGTTCAGAATCCAAAACTAGACCATCCACCAAAATGCTGAAATTCTCAAAGTTTTTAACGTCATCAAATTGAACAGCAGGAACAGATAATTTGAAACCTTCTAGAACTTCTGAACCCACTTCCTCGCTATCATTTTCAGATTGCTCGGTTGGTTGCCCAGTACTAACAAGTGATGACTTTTGTCGGCGAGATTTCTTATTTTGCTTCTGCACAACAGCTAATGGTAGAGACCGCGGACGTTTCCTCCTTGCATTTTTACTAGCCATGGCAGCCATCTCTGCATCATCTTTTTTTTTTTTTTTTTTTGCAGTTAACAAGCAATGGAGGAGCCTTTTCAAGATAAAATAGAATGCTATGAGTAAGATGGGGACATTTTCCACTTGCCTGTGTCATTTTGTTTGGTCTGAGCATCCAAATTTAGTAGAACCATCGCTCCATCAACTTCAGCTAAGTCATTTGCCCTTATGATGTATACCTGCAAATATCAATGACTTCAGAATAAAATTTTCTCCAGAAGCAGCATGTTTCTGTCATATAAACCAGAATCTAGTTCTCATTCGCAGGCAATACTATCAGCCCACTTTTTCCTAGAAAGAAACGATGCAAATTGTCCAATGCAACAAATTGATGCATTTATAAAAAAAGACTAAACTGATGCCTAGAACGCACCTCAAGTTCCCCCAAATAGATATCATGTAAGTAAATATCAGTCATGAATCCACAGATGTAAGGTTGGATTTGATTTTATATGTTCATGGTATTTTCGGAACCAAGAAGACCATGGGTCAATCTTATAGATGCAATGTTGTCAAAACAATTATTGTAAACACAGTAAGTTCAAGCATCATTTCGATGAACAATTTCTATGCACTACTCTGTTTATCCACAGAATAGTGAACTGTGAATCATTTCCTACTAAGTACTCTCTCCACCTGTGCCAAACCTTTTACCCTCATTGACATGAAACATTTGAGACACAGTAGTTTCCAGGTACATTTTACCATCTGATCCATATATCTTTTATGGGAAGCAAAAGTTGTGTGACCACTGAAAGATACTGTATTGTGAAGACAGTAAAACAAACTCAAAACATCACCTTAAATTTGCAGGGTTCAATTAGTTGAAAGACCAACACATCTCCCTCGAGCAACTGGTGTGCTGTCGAGAACTGCCTCCAACCAGCACTCAATCCAGTCTTATATGCTATGTATTTCATCCTGAATTCCCTACCAAATTCATCTTCCAAGGTAACGGTAGTATCCACATGTGGTAAGTGTGCTCTACAGAATGGTCCAGGAAGCCCCTATTACAGGAAAACATAAGTATTACAAACGGATTCCATGTTCTTGTGATAAGATTTTTTCACTATATGCATTATTTTGAATATGCTTACCATCCAGAAACAACTAGCAACATGGGATCTGACCAAAGCCTTCAAAAAGTTAGGGAATCCAGGTTCTAGATTTGATTGAACCTCCTCTGCTCTAATCATAGTGGATGACTTAGTTTCCACAGAAGTGTTGTTTACCTCGTTCTGAGGTTTATTTTCCCTACAGCTATAAAATGATTAGTCACAGTTATAAAGCTAAGAATTTCGAGAGACCAAAAAACTTGGATTGAAGTATTTAAAGCAATATCACCAACCATATACACTTCCCTGCATGACTTGATAATGCCTGTTAAAAAACGAAAGGAACTACCAATCAGTAAATAACATATCTTCATAAGGCATAATTTAAGCTGTATTAACAGGTTTATTGATCAGAATATCTAACGTGAGAACATGAGAGCGTAGAATAAAGAAACAAACAAAAAGAGGAGAGATAAGGACCAACGGGTCTGGAAGTGTTTACAAAACCTAGAAATTCAACAGAAATGAGCCTCACAATTACGCCAAGATCACTAACCACAGATTCATTATGTGTTCAAAATTAACGAAACAGAGGTCAGCTTGATAACATCAGAAGCAAAAACTACTAAACAAGATCGTATAATTGATATCATACATTGGATCGAATCTATTCCAAAGAAAAAGCAAGTGCGGGTAGGAATGTGCAATAGCGAAACCATTTCATATAGCATTACAATGATCACATTTCCACCATCAATCGCACTACAATCCATCAGTAGCTAAAACGGAGACGAAAACAAAGAAGAGGGAGAGTGATACGTGTTTCATTTTGGAATCAGAAGACCGTCTCTTGATCTTGAGACGCTTCACTTCGGTTTTCTCCGCCATTACAGTCTTCTGCTTTGCCTGCGAGCAACCAAACCAACTCAGCCTCCAAAACTGAAAGCAGATTCGAGAAGTAAAACAAACGAAAATACGTTTTATGCACGATGCAGTTGGTTACAGGTACGCGCTACTTAGATATATTAAAATCTCATGCATCGAAAGAGAAACCGTGAGATCTGAACTCTCACTTCACCATTTCTTGTCTCCTGACAATTTTTTCCAACAAACAAACAGAGTGAGACATAGAGAGAAAAAGAGAGACCGAGGAAGAAAAGGTGAGCCTGAGCTTGGGGCGAGGGCCAATAGCAGCAGGGGAGAGAGACAATTGAGCGAGAGTAAAGTCCTCTTCGGGGGAGGACATCGGTTTCTGGTGACCGTTCGTGGTGGTTCTGTTGAAATCAGAGTCTTCCACTTCCTTTTTCACCACATCACCCATCTTCACAGCTCTTGCCTATCAGCTATCAACACACAGCACCAGTAGTCCTGAAACCAAACACCTCCCTCCGCGACTCCCTCCCTCGGAAAGTAGAAGAGTTTGCTTTTAAGTAGATTTTAATTATGAAAACCATTTGTTATTCTTAGCCCAAAATGGACATTTAAACTGCGATGGGCCGGACTTCATAGGGCCTTGTTTTGGTCCATCAAGCTAATATTATTATATTACTCATTCTTTAATCTTTTTAAGTGTCGTTTTGTTCCACTTTGGCTTTTGTGTGTGATTTTTAGTTTTTAGTTTTAATCTTTAATTTTTGTTAAAACAAAAACATATTTTATCAAAATTGATAATAAAATTTTGTTTGGTATCATCATTTTGTTATTTGTTTTATTTTTATTATACTATTAAATGTTAATATTGAATTTTAAATTAATTCATTTCTTAATGTATCAAATTGTATGCTTAAATTAATTAATTCTTATTATTATAAAAAGGAATAATTAAAGAAAATTATATGTCAATTTTATATAATAATAATCTATAAATTATAAAATTACATTAACTCATTCTAATTAAGTAGTAAAAGACATTTATAATGTTACATCACTTACAAAAAGAAAAATAAATTAATTAGAATTTCTATTAATATAATTATTCTACCTTTGTCTAACAATGTCATCCCGTTTCGAGACATACTCTAAATTTGTGTTGGAGTGATATTATGTTTTACTTGAAAACTTGCATCTTCATTAATACCAACTAAAATTTGCTCTTACGTTTAACACAATCATCAAATCATTGATCTTTTGTCTATGCATTCTACTAAAATCATGTATAACATAACAATCAATAATGATGTATTTTTTGTTTCTTTATATCATAATTAGGCATGTTTGAATATAGAAAATCATGCTTTTAGAACATCAAAACTTTATTTAATGGCATTTCTTAACGAAGAATGCATATACTTAAATAAATTTTTTGAACTTTAAGATCTTTTTCTTCCTTCATAATCTCACAAATAATATCTTTCAACTTGATGTGATGAAAAAATTTAGGCATATTAATGGATTATGATTCAACCAAATAGAACTTACATTAACATACAAATAATATAATATCAACAAAAACGTATTAAAAAATTAATTGCGATTACTATATTTATTTAAAATAATTTAATATTTTGTGGGAGTATAGGAATTTTATTCACTAGATTTGTTATTGTTTACAAAAGAATTCAAATGTCATTTATATTATCTTCTTATACAGCTATTATATATGTGAAATGCATGTCAAGTGAGTAACAACCCACAATATTAGATCAATTATTTTACCATTATATGGTATCTGTTCATTGGTTGAAACATATGCATCAATATGCATATCGTCTATTGCTCTTTTACAATATTAAAATTAAAATTATATAATTAAGATAATTAATTAAACATAAGGACATAATGAAAATAGTAAAAAAAAAATCAATATACTTGAAAATGTGGAAGTATTTTTTTATTATGTTGAATTTCATAAGGTATATTGTTAAAAAGATTAAGAAACATCATAATATTTAACATAAATTTACGAAGTTCATACCAAACATTCAGTTAAAACATTCATATAAAATATACAATTAAAATGTTCAATCCATAGAATAATTCTTAATATAAGATTGCCTAAGCCAATAAGACTTTAGGATGCATTACTATGAAAACATAATTAAAGAGATATAAAATGATCCATCTATTTTACATCTAGCATCTTCATAAACTTCCACTTATAAAATAGAGAATCATGCAAGGCTTTCACTACTTTTTCATATTACACACTCTTGATACTAGAATCATGGTAGGAATCTAACTATTTCATCATAATATTAGTCTCTTGATTAATTAATAAAGCTTCAATTTTATTATCTATAGTGGATGATATTGTTGCCACTTTAGTCTCAAGTAAATCATTATTTCTTTTCGATTATTCACCAATTGTACATTTTCTAGAATGCTAGGTATGTCTTTTTTTGCATTTTTCTTACTAGGATATTTCTTTTTCCTAAATGAACTTGCAACTTGATCCCCTTTTTCATTAAATGAATAAACTTCATCAACATCAAATTAATTTTCCCTTTTTGCACTGTTTGATTGAGATTTAGTTGAAAGATGTGTATGCAAACAAATTGTCGTAATATCTTAAAGAATATGACATGCCTAAAAACTCTTTCCATTTTTTTCTTGAATAAGTGAACGATTTGATGTACCTATAATGGTGAAAAGTGTATATAAGAAAAAAATTATAATATGATACTAATAAGCAAAGAAATATTTTACCTTAAATAAATTTTGCCATTAATCATATATAGCATTGACTTCAACAATTAAAGAGTTGTAACCGATTCTTACTTCTTTAAATAAATTCTTAAAATTTTTAAATCTGGTCCTTAATGCATTACATTTGTTCTTTAATTGGACATCATTGTATTTTTTATTGAATTCGTTTCAAAACCCACCTAAATGTTCTTTTAACCAAATTTAGAAAAGGTAGTAGTTGTTCAATTTCCTTTCTTCTTTTCTTTATCCATTAATGAGATTAAATACACCTCTATAGTATTATTTCATATCTTATACTTTTCATTTATATTTGTACAATCATTTGACTTGTTCATATTGTTTGAAACTTCCATCACTAATATTAATTACATATGAGTGACAATAGAATAAAGCGATAAGAAACATGAAAACAAAAGGGAAATATGAAAGAAAATTCCATAATAAAACATTAGATTAGTTAGATAGTTTAAAATTATAGTGAACAGAATCTTTATCTACTTTCAATAAATGTGTATGCATTTATATTCACCAAATTACTTGTATGATTTTATATAAATGTTTCAATTATTTTAATTTTATTAAAGCTTTTCAAGCTTCAAATTGTTTATAAAAAGGACAATTGAAGGTATTGATTAATTCATGATGAGTAAAGATCATCCCATGTAATTCTATGTTTGATGTAGAACATTTAATTACTTCAAACATTATACCTAAGTTTCATCATTCATGTTTGTATTTAACTATAGAAGAGTCAAGTTTATACCTGATTTAGTAATGCATGTGAACCTCCTTTCTATCTTTTGTTATATCATGAAAGAATTTTAGCAATTAGTACTTCTGAATGTAATGTAAAAAAGCAAAGATGGCATTTAAAAGGAACTCTAAAATAATCTCTATTTTAGATTTTGATAGAAATAATTTTCTAAATCATTTATAGCCAAGGAAGATTCATAGAACATCAATACATTTTAGCAAATGATTTGAAGCAATCCATTTAACAAAAATGAAAACAAATTGTTAAACATATATTGCAACTTAAGAGGAGGGAAATAAAAAAGATGTTAAAGGTTTTATTTCATAACTAAATAGAAACGGATTGAATGATAAAAGCAGCAAACTAAAATAGTATATAAAATCTTAGGGTAGCACAATATTGTTTGTTTCATATTCATTTATGCCTCCAAAATTTTAGGCATGATAATGATTATTATAACTCAAAATGAAAATCTCCATCATAATGTACACCTAGTAATTTATGATTGTAAAACCGTAAGCATGAGGAAACCAAAACAAGAAATGTCAAACTTCCACAAATCAAGACTTACTATAAAAAAATTCCAAAAAATATATTGACGTAGTCTTATGATATAGGCTATATTAGCCAAAAAAAAAGAATAAGTAAAAACATTAGCTCTTTGAAGTTAAATGCATTTAAAGCCATTGTAAACGAACAGTATAATAATGAAAATTAATGCAATCAAGATGCCCAATACTATCAACTTTACTTTCATATTTTGCAATCTCAATCAATAACCTTTGGTGGTCCTTCGATAGGAAATAAATTAACTAAATAATGTATTTAATCACATGCAAAAGACATATAAGTATCTTTTTTCCACTTTTGCTAACAAAAGATGACAACACTTGCTTAAGCTTCTATATCCTGTAATTTTCCCCTTAAAACCTCATTCAACCTATAACAAGAATGTATATTTGTTCACTATCCCGTCTCAACCATGTATTCATATAATAATTTACCCTTAACGGATCCACATTGGCCCATTATAAATACAAATGATCCCTTTTTGAAAAACAATTCTATTGGATACTAATGCAGACACGAACTGATCCCGACCTCTATCCTTTACTTGCCTACAGTAGACATACTCCCGTGTCAACCGGGGTATTCTTC
>JANSVB020000446.1:540953-559941 GCA_025504935.2 Erythroxylum haughtii
GAATTTTGCAGGTCAGGTTGCTAAAATACAACATACTCTTCATGCTCATTCCCTAAATTCAAGTGATGTATGGATTGTTGATAGTGGTGCTTCAAATCATATGTGTTTTGATGAAAAATCTATGCAGAATATTGCACAACTCCAATTCGCTATACCTATTCATCTGCCTGATAATAGTCTTAAACATGTTAAACATTCAGGCCATGTTATCCTACATTCTACCATTCCACTTAAAGATGTTCTACTTATTCCTTCTTTCAAATTCAATCTGCTTTCTGTCAACAAAATTACTAAAGATGTTAATGTTTTTGTTTCTTGTTTTCTTTCTTGCTGTTATATACAGGACCAGCAGAGTAAAGCCCTCATTGCTATTGGTCAAGTCGTAGGCAGTTTATACATACTCTCCTCACAATCTTTTCTTCTTCCGTCCTCTTCATCTACTGACTCATATGATAGTTCTCATAATTTTTGTTTGCCATTACATAAGCCTCTTCATACTTGTAATTTTGTTTCTCATTCTGCTATAATTAGTGATAATAATGCCACTTTCTGGCATAAAAGGCTGGGTCATGCCTCTTTTCCTATAATACAGCATATACCTTGTATTCAACTTTCTAGATATAATAAAACTTGTGACGTTTGTCATTTTTTCAAATAACATAGACGTGTCGGGCTATGTTGGAGAGAATAGGCATTTTGCATAAGAGGACTTGCGTTTATACTCCTCAGCAGAATGGCGTGGTGGAAAGGAAGCATAGGCATTTGGCTCAAGCTGCATGAGCCATTCTATTTCAAGTAGGCTTACCCAAGCACTTCTGGGGAGAAGCAATGCTCACTGCTACACACATAATCAATAGACTGCCTACTCCAAATTTGAAGTGAAAATGTCCTTTTGAGGTGCTCTTCCAAAGGGGGCTTGATTATGGACAATTAAAGACTTTTGGTTGATTGTGTTTTGTCACAAATAATCAACCAAATAAAGATAAGTTTTCTCCTCGATCCATCAAATGTATTTTCTTAGGTTATGTTCCTGGTCAGAAGACATATAAAACATATGACTTACAATCTTATAGAATCCTTATTTCTAGAGATGTTGTATTCTATGAAGATCAATTTCCTTATAAAAATATCTTTGAGAGTGCAGAGAGTGAACTTTGTCCTTCTCTTCTATTTGTGCATCTTACTAACCATGTCCAGGAGATGTTGCCACATTACCAATATGAAATTGTTATCAATGATTGTCCAACTACTTCTGATCCTTCTCCTTCTAGTGTTCATGTAGCCAGTGAGCCCCATCTCGAAACTACTGACAACATCTCTGCAGTGGAAGAGCCAGTGGCTATGCTACACACCAGTACTAGAACCAGGCAGCCACTTGTATGGATGCGTGCTTTTCTTTGCGGAAGGGTGAATCTTGTTACCAGTGCAAGCTTGAACATGTCAACTTTCCAATTCTCAACGAATTATTTGGCTTTTATGGCCAATCTTGATGGGGTCAAAGAGCCTGCTAATTATAAACAGGCTATCTTGCATCCTGGTTGGGTTGAGGCAAGGAATCAAGAGTTAAAGGCATTGGAGGATAATGCCACATGGGAGATCACCACTTTACCAGAAGATAAACAAGCTATTGGTGCAAAATGGGTTTACAAGGTGAAGTTTAATCCCGATGGGACAGTCGAGAGACTGAAAGCAAGGTTAGTGGCTCAGGGTTATAACCAGAAGGAAGGGGTGGATTATTTTGATAGTTTTTCTCCGGCTGCCAAGCTTGTCACAGTTAGACTTTTCTTGGCTTTGACTACCAAGAATGGTTGGTGTCTTCATCAGCTAGACATTAATAATGCATTTCTTCATAGGTACTTGAAGGAGGAAGTATACTTGGCTCCACCTGAGGGTTATACGAAGGCTAAACCTGGCGAAGTTTGTCAGCTACGAAAATCTCTTTATGGGCTGAAGCAAGCATCAAGAGAGTGGAATGCAGAATTTACTAGCCAATTACTGAAGTATGGTTTTATGCAGTCATCCCATGATTATTGCTTATTCACAAAGTCCTCTAGTAGTTCTTTTCTTGCTCTAATTGTTTGTGTGGATGATGTATTAGTCGTCGAGACTAATGAAGCTGACATTATTGTTGTAAAGCAGCTCTTGCATTCTAGGTTCATTATAAAAGACTTAGGCTATGCAAAGTATTTTATGGGTATAGAGATAGCGAGATCTGAAGCTAGGATTTTTATTTCTCAGCGAAAGTACTTATCTGACATTGTGATGGATGTCGGTTTTACTGATTCCAAGGTTGCTTCCACACCGTTGCCTCGAAATCATAAGTTTGACGAAGTTTCTGCTCCCCTTGTCAAATCAGAGAAGTATAGGCGGCTGGTGGGACGATTGTTGTATCTGAATATGACCCAACCCGATATTTCTTACAGTGTTCAACAACTAAATCAGTTTTTATGCAATTCGTGTGAGACTCATTGACTGGGAGCATTACATGTTCTTCGGTATCTTCACGGTACAAGTTCTCATGGCTTATTTTATTCAGCTACACCAAATATGGATGTTGAAGCTTATTGTGATAGTGATTGGGCAGCTTGTCCTATAAGTAGAAAATCTATAAGTGGTTATTGTTTTTTTTTGGGCGGATCGCTAATTTCTTGGAAAACTAAGAAGCATAATACTGTTTCGAGAAGCTCATGTGAAGCAGAGTATCAAAGCATGGGTTGCGCGGTCTGCGAGCTTCAATGGGTGTGTTATTTGCTTCAAGATTTTCAAGTGCAACATTCCGCACCGATTCCTTTATGGTGTGACTATAAATCAGCTTTATATATCACTGAAAATCCCGTGTTTCATGAACGTACAAAACACTTGAAAATTGATTGTCACCTTGTGCGGAACAAGTTCAAGGAAGGTTTTATTGCTCCTATATATGTTTCGACTCGCCACCAACTTGCTGATGTTTTGACCAAATCACTAGGCAACCCACAATTTGCCGTTTTTATTGCCAAGTTGGGAATGGTTTCACCACCGATTCCCACTTGAGGAGGGGAAGTTGCAATCTATTTATGTACGCGATAGCTAGTTATTGACTGTAGCGTTTGTTAGTTAGTTAAGTAGCGGTTACTAACCAGCTTGTATATAAGCTACTGTACAGTTGTTGAGTTGAATATACAAAAATCATTTTTACAATTCTCAACTCCATTCGCGTTTCTATTTTCCTTTGCTATACAATCACAACCCAAATCCACTGCATCAGTCAAATTGCCCCATAATGTCATATTTGTTTGAAAAACAATCGTTGCAACACATTGTCGATTTCAATACTACAAAATCCCAAATTAGTCCGATTAATTCCCAATTTGACCCAACAACTTAAATGCCGCCTTTTCAGCACTCAACCTTCATCTCAGCACTGATAATTCCTAATTTACCTCTAATAATATTATGAAATGCCTTCTAGATATGGTGCATTCGCTTACATCTACATGATTGTTGATCAACAATTAGTAATATTGTGTTAAAGGCTTCGACTAAGTGATTTGCAAAAATAGTAACACAATAGCCATCTTTCGCAAAAAAAATTAATTATCGCCACCCACTAGATCATTTCACCTTAAAGACTGCTAATTATACTTTAATTACCACATTCTACTTGTGGATAACATCCACAAAACCATCTATCCCAAAAAAGATTCCTTTAATTTTCACATATTATGTCACACTTGCTAATCATTATGCTTTTGCTAATGTCCAACATCAAAGTCTTATTCATCCGTCGTAAGCTATCTTTTCTATTGTTTATTTAATAATTTTCATGTAATAAAACCTTGTTCTTTGTATCTTAATGTCTCGTTTGGTAATCAGTAACAAAGAAATCGAAATTAAAAAAAAAAAAGAATGAGAGTGAAAAGTGAAAATTGGAATAGGAATAAAATTACTTATTATGCGTGTTTGGTATGCAAACACCAGAAATGAGATTATTAAAGTTAATAGTTATATTAGTATTTGGTATCAAATATTAAGAATAGTAATAACAATTTTTTACTAATGTTTGATTATTATGTGATTGATTTTTATAAATTATTAATTAAACCATTCTATATTATTATTAATAAAAATTTTGTATTTAATAAATAAATAATTAAAATTATTTTTAATGATTTAATAAATTATTAATTTTTAAATAATTGTTTATGATTTTCCTTATAAGAATAAATTTTAAAAAATCATAATGAACTTATTTTATAATATAAAATCATTGAAATGAAATAAATTAAATAAAGCAACTAAAGAGGAATAGCGAGTAGGGAGTTTCAGTTGAGACAAAACACAAAGAAAAGGAGAAGAAAAAAATAATTTTAGTTACTTACGTTTATTCCTGATATCTAATTTCATATTATACTTGCATCTACTTTGGGAATAAAAAATCATAATTATTTAAAATCCATTCCAGATATGTCAATCCTTATCTTATCTATTACCAACAACTAAACAAACAAAAATTAGGGAATGTAAGTTGTATACCTATTCTCACGTCTTCATTCCTAGTTACCAAACGTACCTTAAGGAAAAATGTATTCTTCTTTTTTATTTATTTTCTCATATAAATTATTTGTTCTTATAATTGAGAGCTTCTCTCTCACTCTCTTTTCTATCGTCAATACTTTATTATTTTTATTGATAACTACAATCACTTCACTTGAGTATTCCCTTTTACTAACAACTATCATGGACTTAATCAATTTTAAAACTTTACAAATCTACAACTATCATTACTGAGTAAGACTCTATCCAGATCTGAAAATGTCAACAAAGAGTATCATTAAGAATCAAAATATTTTAATGTGATAATACTTATGAACTAGTCAAATGTGCCTTTACTAATTACCTCATGACATTTTCTATCATTTTTTCCTTTTATATCCCTTAATAATATGGAGTATTTAAGCGTCAAATATGTCATATAACTGAAATGAGGCTAACCTATCTTGTCCATATCTCTCTGCAAATTCTTTTAGTTTGAAGCTTTTGCTATTATTGTTTGTCTCATTAATCAACTTCCCACTCATATCTTTTAAAACAAATCCCCCACGCGAACTCTTTTCTTCTCATTTCACCTAACCTCTCACCTTCATGTCTTTAGGTGTACTTGTTTTCCTTTCCTTAACTTTACTCCTATTAATAAACTTAAACCAAATTAACACATTGTTTTTCTTAGTTATTTACTTAGTACAAAGGATACTACTAGCTTGATCCAATTACATCTAAAGTTTACATCTCTCACAATGTTGATTTTCTTGAAATGACTTTTTATACTTCAAGAACTCCACATCTACTCCTTCCTCTCACCTGCTTTATTATGCTTCCTTTGTCTCACTCCCTACCTCCTCCACCTAAAATACAATCATCTCTAGCAAATCTATCTCTAATGTTCAACTCTCCACCACTACATCTTATGATTATAAGTATACATGATCACACTCATATTTCCTTACAATTTTACTGATTATGTTACCTATAATACAACCACACTCATAACTCATTTGCTTCTAATTCTACTTCTTTTACTCAAGTCAATAAAAATTTTCACTTGAACAACCTATGCTTGATGAGTTCCATGTTTTTCAATAGGATCAAACTTGGACTCTTGTTTAAATGATCCTTATGAATAAAAAGAAAACTTAATGACTCTCTTAATTGCTACAAGGTTCACCTTCAGTTATGTTATCAACCGCTCCACTATAGCTACATTATTCTTGTTCTTGTATTAACTCGCAATTAGTCAATTCACTAACTTGATTTGATAACACTTTCTTTTATAAAAATCTATAATAATCAATTTTTATTGTTCAACCTCTTGACTTTACCAATCATCATCATCCAACCTATGTTTGTTATCTTCATTAAGGCTTTTATAGCCTTGAATAATCTCCTTATTCCTGGTTCTATTGTTTGAGTAAAAAATATCAAGAACTCAACTGCACTTTCCCTATAGTTGATACCTCTCTTCATACACTCCACTCCCTCTCACACTACCTACGTCCTAGTTTATATGAATGATATTTTTGTTATAAGTTCTTCACCTACCTTCATTTTATATGCATAATCTTAACACTAGACCTTGGTCTTATTCATTATTTCTTTGGTATTGAGACTACACCAATATCAATTGACCTTCTCTTTACCCAAGCTAAGTATATCCCTAACCTTCTTAATTGTACACATCTTAATACACCTAAACATGTTCCTAAACTTACCACCTTAACCTTATCACTGTCCAAAAATTATGATACCCCTCTTTCTGACCTTGATGAATACTACAATATCGTTGATCTCTTCACTATATTTCTCTCACTCACTTTGATGTACAATTTTTTGTAAAGAACATATCCTAATTTCTTTTATTGCTTTACCTACGTTCATTGTGTTACAATTAAACTTATTTTTCAATACTTGGAATCATGGAATCTCTTGATCCAATTACTTGTAAAGCTTACATCTCTCACCATATTGATTTCCTTGAGATGACCTTTTCGTAAGTCAAAAACTCCACAACCACTCCTTCCTCCTCACCTTCTTTTGTTATTCTTCCTTTATCTCTCTCCCTACCTCATCTTTACCAACTCCAACTCTAATGTTCAACTCTCCTCCATAACACCTTATGATCATATATATACATGATCATAATCGTATTCCTCATAATTTTATTAACTTTATTACCTAGAATACAACCACGCTCATAACTCATTTACTTCTTAATCCACTTCCTTCACTTAAGCCAATAAACATATTTTACTATGACAACCTAATCTTGATGAGTTCAACGTTTTTTAACGAGATCAAACTTGGAATCTTTTTCTTTACCATCTAATGCCAACATTTTTTTTATGTCAATGGTTCTTCTAAATAAGAAGAAAAATTGATGACTCTCTTAATAGCTACAGGGCTCATTTTGTTACCAAAGGATACCTTCAATCTTTTGGTATAAACTACAATAATACCTTTAGTTATGTTATCAATCTCACCACTATAGTGACATTATTCTTGTTCTTGCACTAACTCACAATTAGTCAATTCTTCAACTTGATGTCCATAACACTTTCCTTTATAAAAATCTTTAAGAATCAATTGTTATTGTTCAATATCTTCACTTTACCAATCATCATCATCCAAATTATGTTTGTTGTCTTCATTAAGGTGTTTATAGCCTTGAATAATCTTCTTATTCTTGGTTTTATTTTGAATAAAAAATATGAAGAAATCAACTTCACTCTGCCAATGTTGATACCTCTCTTCATACACTCCACTCCCTCTCATACTACCTACATCCTAATTTACGTTAATGATATTCTTGTTATAGGTTCTTCACCTACCTTCATTTTATATACATAATCTTAAACTAACTTTTCTATAAAAGGCCTTGGCCCTATTCATTATTTCTTTGGTATTGAAACTACGCCAACACCGACTGACCTTCTGCTTACCCAAACTAAGTATATCCCTAACATTCTTAATCATAAATGTCTAAATACATCTAAAGATGTGGCTAAACCTACCACCTTAACCTTATCACTGTCCAAAAGTTATGATACCACTTTTTCTGGCCTTGCTAAATGCCACAATATCGTTGATGCACTTCAGTTGCTTTGCCTCCCTCACCTTGATATACAATTTGTTCTAAATAACATATCTTAATTTCTTTTATTGATTTACCAACATTCATTATATTACAATTAAATGAATTTTTTGATACTTATAATCTACATTGTCTCATGGCTTTCCCTAACCAAAGTCATCCTCTCACACTTAGTGTCTATTATGATGTTTACTAGGCTAGTTATCTTGATGATTGTTGCTTAACCTTTAGCTATTTTCTAAGTTCTAGCCTTATTTCAAAGAGTTCAAAGAAATGGTCTTTTAAATTGCTCATTCGAGAACTATGAACGTTAGCTTTGAAACTGAACCATTTTTTTGTATTAATTCTAGAAGAAATTTGAAATTAATAAAAAATAAAGGCCGTAAACAACCTCTTTTCTTATGTTATTGCTCATTCTAACATAAAGGCTAAATACATGAACATTGCCTTTGCTACCGCTAAGCTCTGTTGGATATTTTAGTGCTTGACGAGTTTGGTTTATCCAACCTCGAATCCATCTTATGATGTGATAATATTAATGTTATTTTTCTGGCTGCAAATCTCATTCCATATGCTCGAACGAAGACATTGAGCCTGATATTTATTTTATTCATAACCTAGTTGCCAAAAAGGCTTTGGTCATTCATCATATGTCAACTTCCACTCAAATTATTAATGTCATGACTAAGCCTTATAGATGTCACATCCTTTCACGGACTTCATGACAAGTTCACCTTTATTTCATCCAGGAGCTTGAACGGAGATGTTATCGTTGTATATTCTTAAGGCCCAATTACTTATGTTTAGTGATTTACAAATATTTTCTTTAATTTTAAATTTTTAATATAACCAGAATACTTGAGTGTTAATAAGCCTATACTTCACTAATACAATAAACAATAATCTTCATTACAATTCTCTTCAAATATTCAAACTCGTATCTTTATTTTATATTACCAAATTAATATGCTCACTAAAATCTATAACCTTCTGGCATTCTATGTTTTCACAATCTTTATAATTTGCAATTTTAAAATTGTATAAAATAATCCTGGCGAATTGATAAAAAAATGTAAATTAAAAGGTTTTCTCTCGCCTAAAACTCGAATTGCACTGAAAATAAGAGGTTTATGATAAATAGCTTGTGTTTTGGATTAATCTGATTTATCTTCAAGTCAAGTTGTATAATTAGTTTTGATGATTTGAAGTTCTTAAGAGTTATCAAATACTTAGTTTTTGAAGCATTTCTTTAATTAACCAGTACCTACACTCCTTGTTCTAAGTAAACCGGAAAACAACCACTATCCACCATTAACTCTGTAAATATCGTTGTGTTTTCTTACGCAATGTTGATCTCTTCAACTATGTTTTTGCACCAGATCTTTTCAGCTGAGAATTGGGGATTCGTTCTCTTTATTTAATATGTGGAACTCATTTTTGCACGACTCTCGTAACAACTCTATCGGTTAGGGCTTACGCTCTTCTTGATAGGATCATTCACTACTCGACCTTATCATTTGGACAATAAGTACAGAATAGATAGTCTTAATAATACTCGAAAAATAGTCTACAAAACCATTCATTAGCATTGGATCCTCAGAAATTAAGAAGATGAAATCTAACTTATTCTGTGTCTTTACCATCGACAGATAATTCATGTCCTTATCGATTACGTGTAACTTGGAAAGTGCGTGAGACATTAGTTTAATGGTTATGGGCACTCATAATTGCCATTTACAACCAGGGAAAGAATCTATAACCCAATTTACCAGACCGAAGAAGCTAGTTTGTTTGCACTCGAATTGGAAAAAGAGAGAATATTGTGTCTTGTACACGTCTTTTAGTGAATAAGTTTTAGTACTATTTAGTAGCTCACGGGCAACTCATAGCAGTAGACGTTTGTGCTAACTATCAAAACGAGACGGAGAAGTCACCTTTGTCAGCGAATCTGATAACATGAAAAATTCTATTCCTGGTTTTAGTGTTTGAGGTCATATTAGACATCAAAGTAAAGGCCTGTATGTATGGTGGTACTTTTTATGGGTCAAACTGGAGATTCTTGCTTTCTACGATAATTAGTTGAAAGAAGAGTAAAAGCTTTATCTAAGGCTAAGAATAATTCAATTATTTGTCCCATTTGTGACTAAGTTAGGAGAAAACGAACAAAAAAATTATTGTAAGTGTTAACACAGAAATGATAGCCTCAAAAAATATTTAGAAAAAGTTAAAGAAAATCATTATATATACAATATGCTTTCAGTTTAAATTAATTAATGGTTTTAATAGATCTATTTAAGATTATAAATCTAATAAATGCAAGAAAAGAGGTAAAAATAATAATGAGTTTAATATTTCAATGCCTTTTAAATTTGTGGTGTATTATAGAGTGTGTCAGATGACTAGATTGAATGATGTCAATTCTAAACTGACAATTCATTTCACAAGTATCCTCAAGTATTTGTATCATCTTTTAGTTCCAACTTCGAAGATGAAAACATGCGACATACTGAACGGATGTGATTGACTTCACCCAAATATAGAAGTTCAGGAAACTTTTGTAACATTTTTGAGGTTTCCAATTTTTTGTTCAATAACAATTTTAAACGCTTGGACGTAAAGGGAACAGAAAGCACAATATTATTGGATACAGGTGATCTGAAGGGTGTATTTTTGTCCCTTAAATTCTCAAATCTGGATCAATTCTGTGTCAACTCATACAAGCCATTTATTTATGAAAAGATCAGGTCTCATATTTCTATGCCTAGTTGTAACGAGAAACTATAACGTACCAAATGTAAGCTTTCAGAAATCTTTGCCATCTTATTTGGTGCTGGCATTTGGAAACGAAAAAGGGGTTTCGCTCGTACACTGAGGTGAAAAGATAAAGCTCGACAGGCGAGATTTAACGTCAATAACAATGACATGAGCTATTCACTTAGAGAAGAATTATTAATAGAAATAAATATAATAGAATAGAGTATATATTACATTTCATTCAAAAATAAATAGTAAAAATAAAAAAAAAATTGATTTAAAAATTTAGGATGAAATATAAAATAATAAATAACTTTATACCATATTATATTATAAACTCTTCATTTAAACAATATTTAATTATACTTTATATTATATTACATTATAAACTCTTCATCTAAACAATATTTAATTATTTTATACTCTTCTATTTTTTTAAACAATAATTTTTTAATATTATATTTATTTATATTTTATTTTATTGAAAACATTATTTCTATCCAAACATAACCTTAAAAGGGTGCTTATATATTTGAAAAAAAAAAAAGGAGCTCAGAGGTATATTAGCAAATTACAATACACAAAAGGTATATTAGCAGATTAATGTGCACAAAAGTCGAAAAAGATGTGTTGAATCGAAGAGATTTTCAGAATATTTGAGAAGTGCAATGCAAAGCCACATGTCATGTTCAAACTCAACTGTTTATGAAAAATTTACTACCATTACAGTAACTATACTCTCAAAAGACTTCCCGTTAATTAGTATTGCAAAGATAGGGAGACAAAAATCAGAAAGTATAAAACAGAAATCATCCACACTCATTAAAATGTAAAATCATAACGCACACACCGAAACACTTGGAGAGACCGAGACAATGGCTTTCCATTTTATTTTCAAGGACCGAGGGAAAAAGGACGTAAAAACGTAGCAGCAGTGGATGGTAGCCTATAGATTACTACTCTTTTCGATTCATAATAAGAGTCGTTTTAGAAAAGTACACGTTCATTAAGAAAGTTAATGAAATTATAGATATACCCTTATTAATACTTCCATAAAATTAACATGTGAGAGAAATTGTATAATATTAAATTCCCTTGAAATTGTGATCTGTATAATTAAGATGAGAGAGAAATAAAAGGTTAATTTTAGAAGAAAAATTATAAACATGTATACAAAATTAAGAATGACACTTATTTTAAATAATTAAAATATATCTAAAAATGAATTGGAGGAAATACTGTTTACTAATAGTAGCAATACGGTAATAGAGAGAGAAAGGGCTTGGATAAAGCATAAAAGCACGTTGAAAAATCAAAACACCCTCACATGGGTTGTACAAGGTGAACTTTCTATTCCACTACACGTGTCCGTCACTTACACGGCATGCCTCCGTGCAATTGCCTCTTGCACCCATCGAATTACCACCCCCCACCCAGGCGTATACAGAATTTTACCTTTCTCATTCTTCCTCTTTTTAAAAACTTTTTCTGTGCTCTTCCCTAACCAAAAATACGGAAAATGCAATTCAGAGTATAGTTGGATAGAGAAAGAAAATAAAAATAAATCGAGTAACGACAAACATAAACAGCTCCATTTCTTCAGCTTTAAAGAGAAGGAAATCTAATGCTCCGGAGATGTACACGGACACAGCACACCGAGAGAAAGAGAGAGAGAGAAGCAAATCAAAAGCAGTAGCAGACTGGGCTGATCATCATAAACAGACACGAAATTTAAGGAGGAAAAATCTAAAGTAAATATATACCTCTACAATTGGCAAGAATGTTTTTAAAAAAAGAAGAAGAAACTAACTCTCTCATTATTGCTCAACTGTCGACTGGAGCACTGCTCATCTTTCTCTCCTTAATTAACTGGCTGAATATATAATTTGCAGCAGTTCAAATACTTCTACGTGTATAACAGAATAAGCTTATAGAATTTAGCTCTTACATTGAGTCACGTCTGAGCTGATGAGAGAGAGCTGTACAAGAACATTTTACGGAAAAAGGAATTGAAGAAGAAGAAGATCTGGATCAACAGCTAGCTATTGCTAGAAACTTGAATTAACAGGACCTAAAGTAAAGCCATAAATATTATATGATTAATTGATGACCTAATTAACCAAATTTGTCCTTCGTTCCGCTTTATGGCTTTAATCTAACCCACTCCCATCGTCCTTCCAATGCCATGTCCTTTTCGATATCGTAGTTGTACCTGTCCACCAACAAATTAAACGGGCGGTTCATGAGATCACACATACAATGCATGCATGATTGTGGCCTGCATTACAATTTTTGTTACTTACTTCTCTACGAATTGTTTCTTGAGGCCTTTTTCGGCTTCCGTGAAGAATTCTTCCAACTCTGCCTCCGTCGGCATCCTCTCCGCTGCTGTTGATCTGCGGCGAGAACTCGATCCCGATGGTCTCGCCGTCGAATCCAAGTCGTCTAACAACTCTTCTCTAACCTCACTCCACGTCGTCGTCTCTCTCCTGAAACATGAGCAGTTCACAGTTTACTCTAAGAAGATGGAGAAGAGACTAGACCGTGTATGCGTTCATATGTATACACCCACCAGACTGAGTGAATTTTAAACTGAAGAATTTATTAGATCGCCAAATATTTGAATTTCGAAATTTAGGTACGTGACTGACATTCAATTCAAATCCACACTTAAAATTATATATATAGTTAAACCTCTCTCTGCAGCTATAATCCATTGACGTTTCGCCTTCAGCCCTCTCTTCCTGCAAAAACCAAAATAAGAAAAAAAATGTAAATATCTAAAATAATGGAAAAGCAATTAAAGCGCAAAATACCGAAAATTCGAGAAGAGAATTCGTGCGCATATATATAACACGTGAAAACCTAATTTAATTCACCTTATCCAGATCTGGGAATTTAATTCTTTGGCTCGATCCATTACTGGAGCGACAAGAAGCGGAGCTAGGGCTGGAGCACCTATCCTCAATCACGCTCCGGTGCCAGGAATTCACCTCCGGATACGAGGAGACTGAATTCTCAGGCTTAATTGTTGCGCATCTACGTCTACGTGTAGTAGCACTATTGTTCCTAAGTTTAATGGAGATGTTCAACTCTTGGCTGTTGTCTTTCCTTTTCTTATCAGAGCCAGAGCTGGCTGCAGCAACAGCAACAGCCGTCAATGCGAGAGCACGAGCTCTGGTACGAACGCCGGTAACCTCAGCCATTTCGACGGCCGCAATTGCTCTGCACTTCCTCATCTGAGCTATATGGTAGATGACGATCAGATGATGATGGTTAGAGATTCAATGGTGAAGATTGGGTTTGTGAATATAAGGAGAGGAGTGGTGAGCGAGTAAGTGAACGAGTAAGAGGGCGCAGGAAAATGGGTGTTGGTTTTGATGTTTGGTGGTCCAGGCTCCGTTAACAGTGACGGGGAATATGTAACGGGGAAGTTGACGGCGCCGTTATACAGATCGGCCCGCTGAGGAGAGAATGCGCCGAATTCTAGGTAAATAAGTGACAGCCACGTGGGCATCCGCACGTTATGAAAACTATAATGATTGTCGTCATTATAAATAAATATTTATTTTATACATTAAATTCGAAACGCAGATAAACAGTGCGTTCCGCTTCCGCAAGGCAAGGGGAAAGATAAACTAAATTTGTTTGACTTTTAACTGAACTGGTAATCTTATTATATGGCCTCCCATTAACAGTTAAGTTCAAGCACTCCATCTTTTATTAATGAACAACTCTAAATTTATTGAAACTAAATCAGAACTACTTTGGCGTAGTTGGCTATTCTTCTGCCATGGAAAAAGGTTCGTAGGTAGTAATCTAAATGTGTTTTTAATTTGTCATTAAAACAAAGAATGGGCTTCTCATTTGTTTAGAATTGCCATAATAGGATTAACGCGTTTTGAGCACTTTTTAGGCATAACTAAGTAGGAAACGATTATAAATCAAGAACAAAGCAATAAAGAGAGCTCAAAAGGAAAATTACTCAATTGGGTATTACTGTAGGACGTGAACTGAAACTTCTAATGGGAAAAACAAATCAACACGAATGAAATCAAATCAGCAGGAATAATGGTTCAATAAACAAAAATGGGAGTTGCTTGCTAGGCGTAGGTAGATGGAGTATTTAATTCCTTTGAAAATTTGAAATCTTTGATGCATAGAATAACATTTTCCATCTTGAAGAGAACTTCCCTAATTAAGCCAAAATTTCAATCCATAAATACGCACGAGTACAATGACATAGGTTTGTGGCCACAAAACGAATATAATAACAAAGAGAAGATGACTTTTTAATTAACAATAGAACCCTACTCCTTGAGTGAGCATTAAGTAATTTTTAATAGTATTTAAAATAAATAATTATAAAATTAAATGATAAATTTGATTAAAATATTTATTTAAAAGTTCAAAACTTTAAGATTTAAAAATTCATAATATTAAAACTCTGTTGACAAAAATTATGTGAATCATACACAAAATCACATAACTTGGAGGTTCTTAGAAAACACATTCCAACCACTTCAATAGGGAAATAGTTTTGCATGTTACCAACCAATAAATAGTACCCTCACACCTGGGCTAATGAAAGTGCTAGACAATTACGTGGACCACTGGTGTAATATTATATATACATATAGAGTTATCTCAGCTTTTGTCGGATTAATCCTAAACTTCTAAGACCCTATCCTAAAAATTCTAGAGGAGGTAAATCTAGAATCCCAAGATCTCTCATATTTTTACTTAGTCTGTATATTTCTATACACAAAGAGTTGTCACGTACTGATTATTCAACTAATAATTGATCACTAACTCTGCTCAGCATCAGATTTTTATCAACCCCTAAATTTTCTAGTAGCTTCAACTCTCATACTGCTGTTAGAAACGAGACGTCCGTAATTGATTCAACCAAAAAGCATGCCCAGAGGGCTAGAGGATCTTCAACAGAGAAAATTCCTCTCCCCCTTTTTTTTTGGTGACTCGAACGCAAAATCTCCTACAAATGAGAGTCTTAAGTGAGAAGTTGAAACTAATTAGGTCACTGCTACTAGCGTCAGTGTTGATTAGCTTACTACTAATCCATAGCTAATTTTAGTGCGCATAAATGAATATTCGGGAAACATGATTTCGTCGGAATAAAATAGTTGGGTGCAATTATATTTTAAATTATTTTTCATTGTATGTGTCTATTTGATATGGATGTGTAACATCAAGATTATAATTATAACAAATTAAACTTTATATATTTGAATAATATAACTAATAATTACATATAGTATTATAAACTGAATAAAATTTTAAATTTTAGATATTTTTACTCTATTAATTAACGTTTATATAATTTTCTAATTCTTTTCATATAAAAAGAAGTTATTCTATTTGTAAAATTTAGACTTTTACTAATTTTATGAATTTTTCTTAAAAGTTGCAAAAAATGATTAATAAAAATATTAATAATGTATTATAATTATTTTAAAATTACTAATTTGAGTTAAATTTAATAATTAAAATTGAGATTAAAATTTGAATTGATTAGTTATGTTAATATTATTTAATCGATTGACTTGTATTAATGATATTTTTAGTGAGAGTACAAAAGAATAAGCATCGGCAAAATGGTCACTTTTAACTTTAAGTTTTGCATCATTCGACTAATTTGAACCAAACATTCCAGAGTAAACAATTCTAACTTTAACATTTGAAAAATGTTAAACTGCAGCCTAACCTTAACAAAAAAATTCAAACACTTATGTTAAGTGTCAGTTAACGCTGACCTGACACTTGTAAAATAATTTTTTATTAACCTAAGTGGGTCTCTGTTCCACGTCAGCGTTGGCATGGCATGATGGGATTTATTTCTTTAAAAAATATATTAAAATTTAAAATTTTAATAAATGCGGGAGTGTCTTTTTAATTTAATTTATTTATAATTTTCTCTCCTAATTTCAAATTTCCCCTGCTGATTTTCGCGTCTGCTTATTGTTGTGTTGCAGAGAATTATGAATAAGGAAGGCTTTAGCTATGGGATTCAACTTCGCATGTGAAAGTGTGGTGAAGCAGGAGCTGCTAAGTGGAGAGTGTATGGTGTACAAGACATACCGTTAAGGGGAAAACAAGAGTTCGGATTATACGGAGATAGGTACGAGAGCGCAACATTTCTTGAAGGTGGCGGCGAAGAAGGAAGATTAGGCGGGTGGGTAGTGGTGGAAGTGGTGGTTGATGGAAGTGGTGGTGCCGTGGTGGTTCATTATCATTATCTTTCTGTTCAACGACAACACAGCCAACCAAAGTGTTGGTTTCCTTCAGTAGTGGATGTTGTTAGCTAAATACATGAATGTGTAATGAAAAGTATGCCTGATTTATACTCTTTTTTGTACCTTCTTTCATGAATTATAGCTTGTTAATTTGCACTTAATGGTAGAAATTATGTAGCATATACAGTTTCTATGTATGCCTTCTGGACACATAAAGATGAGAAATGATTGAATCTTTGTAAATACATGGCTGCAATGCACTCCAATGCAGTGTATTTGAATTGCATATACGCAATCTTATGTGGTAGCTAGAACTAGTGTAAAACATATTTCATAAGGCTGATACCTCCGCGTAAAACATTGCACGTTTACCCTTACCTTATGTTCATCTTATTGTGAAGGCATGTTGCACTATAAGCTGAAAATGTTGATTGAAACATGCAGAACTATTCTAAAATTTGAAAAGTGTTTTCTGAATCCATGTTTGCACCTTATTCGTTGCTGGAAAATCTATCTTCAAAACTTTATACTACAAGTTTTCTCATTAATTTTTTCTTTATTTCCTTCTTTTAGTCTGGTTTATACTTAATATGTTCTCCAAAGCTATTTTTCTAGATCACTTTCAAAATCATCTGCTCATGATTCTCTTGTGGAAAATTATGTGAGGAAAACTCTCTTAGGGTCCTCAGAATCCATGATAACTATGTGTATATTTTCTCCTTGGTGTTGTTGTCTCGCAACAGTTAAGAACTACTTTTCAATTTGTTAGTGGCATCTTCTAGTAGCGGTAGTTCTCATTTCAGGTTATGCTACTGCCTATGTCTATAATGCTATATATACCCTACCTAATTTTCTAAAATATGAAACATGCAATTGAAGCTATGCATCTAGACTGAAACAACATGCTTCATATGGTAATATCTCTTGTCAACTTAAAATTTATCTCATTATTTTGAAGCTATATTTATTAAGTCTCTGTCATGAAAGCCTAATCCTTGGACGAATCTATCGTTGAAAAAAAAAAGGAAGAGCAGGAGGAGAGAGTAAATTCTAAATAAATTAAATAAAAGTAGAGTCCTATATTTATAAATTTTATTTTTTTAATGTTTTTAAAAAGTGGGTCTCACTGTAACACGTCAGTAAAGACGTAACACAGGGCAACAAAAATAATTAAAAATATTTTAAATAATATTATATCAGCATTGACCTGACACTAATAAAGAGGTTTAAATTTTTCGTTAAGATAAGGTTACATTTTAACGTTTTTCAAATATGAAGATTAGAAGTTTTTGCTCCTGAATGTTTGGGTCAAGCTTTAAATTGATGCAAAACTTAAGGCCAAAAGTGACATTTTGCGGATAAGTATCTTTTAAAATTTTCAAAACTTAACTCTTTGTAATCGGTTCATTTGAATCGTCCAGAATATTCAATTCATAACGAAAGAAAGTGACATCTATCATTTAATGTTCTTTGTGATATGACGTGAGTGAGTGATGGAATTTATAGGGAGTGGTGCAGGGCAAGGCTTGATGTTTCCAAATTTTGTAATCGGGGCAGAAATGAGAAGGAGAAAGAATCACCGCTCATCATTTTACATTCTTGAGTAAAAATCAAAGCGACATTTCAGAGATCAATCTCAGCATTCTGCCAGTGTTTTCGTTTTTTTATTGATTTTTTTTAAAATTTTAAGAAGTAATTCAAACCGATGTGCAGGTTGTCAAGATTTAGTATTATTTTTTTAAAATTATTGGATCCATACTCCGTAAGGTAAGAAAATTAATTGTTTGATTGGAACCCTGATCGGGAACACGATCGATCATTAGAAAGAAGGTACGATGCACACGCACAGGCACGCTGAATAAAAATTTTATTCCACATGATCTTGGGTGGATTGATTCCACAAGATAATAGTATACAAAATGCTGAGCCACTTGAGAACATAATGCTGTCCAAGTATATACTCTGCAAAGATAACTTTCTAGAGACTATTCCTTTTCTTACGATCTTATCCTTTTATCTTTTGCTACTTTTCTGTTATATTCATTAACATGAGAAAATAATCAAGTTAATTCGAACTATAAATTTGAAGGTTCCCTACTTTCCTTATAGAAATTCTATAGGAGAGCCTTTTAAATTTATAGATTTAGTCAAATACGTTCTATCAAAAGCTCACAGATCAAGTGAGCGTACAAGCTACAGACTGCTAGCTTCACATCAAATCCACCGAAATCAAACTATTTCCCTGATGAGTGGCTACAAGAAAAGTTAATTTACGTATTAAAGAAAAGGCATGGTGTCCGATGATCTAGCTAGCCTAAAGTGTTTGATTGTTTACTATGGGTCGTCCTCGTTA
>JANSVB020000446.1:600983-617386 GCA_025504935.2 Erythroxylum haughtii
GTCATTTGAGTGTCTAGAGAAGAAGTTATGGCCAAAAGAATCCAATCTGGTTTTATCCTCAATCAAATTGAACCTATGGTGGGACGATTGTTATAACTTTCTCTAGAGATATCAGATTTAGGTGTTCTTTAAATGGTTCAAAAAAGGACTTCAAGAGCTACAACTTTCATGGACACCTCAAAGACAAATTATGACATCTAGAGGGTCATAATTGGATCATACTATACAGGATGAATAGTAATATAGAAGAAGTTCGTGAACAGTAAAATAGAAGAAGTTTGTGAACATTAACATAGAAGAAGTTCATGAACAGTAACATAGAAAAAGTTCATGAATAGTAACATAGAAAAAGTTCATGAACAGTAACATAGAAGAAGTTTACGAACAGTAACATAGAAGAAGTTTGTGAACAGTAACTTAGAAGAAGTTTTAGGCATGACTTTCGACTCCATTGTCTAAAATTCTCATACTATATACCGTTGGATAGATAACAGAAAGATCTACAACTCTTAAGAAGGCAATTTTGCCAAAATCTATCTAGATCAATCCCAAATTTTCTTTTAAAGCCCGAAGATGAATTTTACATTTATCCACCAATGTACTACACTCAATTCTCACTTCATGACACATTTTGAGACTTTTAGAGACAAAATTGAAATTTGATATCTTCATAAGAAATGTAGCCATATGTTTCTAGTTTAATCTAAATAAATAATCTTCTCATTTGAATAACGAGAGCAAAAGTTATGGCTAACAGACCAAAGCACACTCAGTGAACATTTTCCAAATCAACCATCACTTTTGTTTCCAAATCTTTCCTTATCACAACTCATACCAAGATCACTCTTTTAACTCCCTCTACTTCTCATTTTCAATAAAATCACATTTAAAAACAATCATACTCGGAAGTTGTCAATGAATGCATGTACACTTAGTTTTATATGTGCAAAGATTCAAATTAACATACATGTATGCTGACATGCTGCTGGACATGAAATGAAATTTTTTTTCCTAACTCTCACATCTCTATTCTCTCCATTTGAAATCTGGGTTTTAATCTTTAATATGGGGAGGGAATGTTACATTTGTTACACAGTTTTTGTGCTAAGGCTATCACACAATTTAGGAAACATGTTAAAATTATTAGAAGTGATAATGGCCAGGAATTTCCTTCAGGACCCATGTTGCGGTTTTATAATGTCAATGAATGATGTAGCATCAAACTAGTTGTAATGACACCCCACAACAAAATGGTCATGTTAAGCGTAAACATAAACATATTTTGAAAGTAGCACACGCATTGTGCTTTCAAGCAAACGTGCATATTGATTTTTGGGGGTAATGTGTTTTAATAGCGGCGTGTATGATTAATCAGACTCACAGAGATAAATTTACAGCTAGGGGATGTTGGTGTGTTTTTTTTTGGGTTACCCTCAGGGGTAAAAAGGCTGGCGTGTTTAGAGACATGTGAGGTATTTGTGTCTCGTGATATTATTTTTGATGAGTATTCCTTCCCTTTCGCCAACCATGAAGTATCTCTTCCCCCCGATGATCAACCATCTATTCCATATGTTGAAAACTAGTTTTGGGCACCATCTCCACCAAATGCACCATCACCAGCACACGTATCATCTTCAGTAGGTACTACTGCACCACCTAGCTCACCGATAAGAGGAGTGTCCCCTGACTCCTTACCACCATCCATCAACGATGCTAGTTCACATGCCCACACCGAACCACAAGATGACAACAGTAAACCTCAATGAGTTCATAAACTTCCTACATATCTTAGTGATTATTATATGTGTCAGTCGGCTCGTATCCTTGACCCCATTTCGTCGTCTATCTCGCTGTCATCTTCTTTACGTACACCTTACCCATTAATTAATTATGTCACATATAATCGCTTCTCACCTGCCCACTCGAAGTTTCTAGCTACTATTACTGTAGGATATGAGCCTCGAAGTTATAAAGAGGCCACTCAGGATCCTCGTTAGTGTGAAGCAATGAAGAAAGAAATTGATGTGTTAGAGAGAAACAACACCTGAACACTTGTGGACCTTCCACCAGGTAAACATGCTTTGGTGTGTAAATGGGTGTACTGCATTAAATACAACTTTGATGGTACCATCGAGTGTTACAAGGCTCCTTTTGTTATCTTTGGAAATGATCAAGTTGTTACTATTGATTACACTGAAACTTTTTCTCCTGTTGCAAAATTGGCTACTGTTTGTATCTTGTTAGTTGTTGCTCTAGTCAAAGGTTGGGAGTTACATCAGTTAGATATTACTAATGCATTTTTAATGGGGACTTGCAAAAGGAAATGTATATGAAGCTCCCACCTAGTTTCTCTTCTTCTATTCCCACGAAAGTGTGCAAACTTTGTAAGTCAATTTATGACCTTCGTCAATCTCCTCATAACTGGTTTGTTAAACTTGCTTCTACTTTGTGCTCTTATGAGTTCATTCAGTCTCATGCTAGCCATACTTTATTTACTTACCTTTGAGGTGACATTTTTCTTGTGGTGCTTATTTATGCTGATGATCTTATACTATCTGGCAACAATTCTGCTACATGTGTAGCTTTCAAGCAATATTTGAAAACTTGTTTTCAAATTAAAGATTCAGGTGTTTTGAAGTATTTTCTCAGCATAGAGGTGACCCGTAATCCTAAGGGCATTTTTTATCACAACTGAAATATACATTAGATATCTTGTCTAGAGCTGGACTTTCTGCTACTAAACCTGCATCTTTTCCTATGGAGCAGAACCATAATCTAGCCAAGGTTTCGGGTCCTCTTCTCGATGATCCCATGCAATACCGTCGCCTAGTTGGCCATCTTGTGTACTTAACTATTACTCACCCTGAAATCAACGATTATGTTCTTATATTGTCACAGTTTCTCCAAGCACCAAGTAAAGAACATCTTGATGCAATATATCGTGTTCATTGTTATATCAAAGGGAGCCCAAGACAAGGTGTATTTTTTTCGTTCTGCTCTCCAATTGCATGCTTACGGTGATTCTAATTGGGGTTGCCTATCCATTGACTCGCTAGTCCATCATTGGCTATTTTGTGTTACTTGGGTGTTTACTGGTTTCCTGGAAAACAAAAAAAGAACCTACAGTATCTCGTTTATTGGCAGAAGCTGAATATCGCACTATGGTTGTTGCTACTTATGATGACTCATTGGGCTTAAGTTTATTCTTGTGTCTCTTGGCATTTCTCATCCTCAGACTATGCGACTCCCTTTTGATAATCAAGCAGTTCTTCACGTTGTCTCTAATCTAATGTTTCATGGCCGTACTAAACACATAGAAGTGGATTGTTATTATGTTCGTGAGAAGTTCATGGAAGGCAAATTAGTCTCGCTTATGTTCGGTCTTAAGCTCGACTAGCTGACTTGTTTACAAAAGCTCTTTTCAACAGTTTGTATTGTTACTTTCCAAGTTGGACATTTGAGATTTTCGTGCTTCAACTTGAGGGGGAGTATTAAGAAGTTGGGCTAGCATACTATGTAATTAAGTGGGCCTGTTTAGGTTTGTTTGTATTTTACACCCTAATTGTATGTACATAAATATATATATACACATGTAACGTCAGCCAAGCAATACAAGTCATTATTTTTCTTTCCAAATCACGAACTTGATAGCAAGACAAGATAATATCAAAGGATATCGATCTTTAGCCAAACTAAATTCGATAATGGAAAAGCTCGGAGGAGTTGCAAATACAAAAACTGTCTAATTGAACATAACTTTTAATAGGAAAATGTATAATTGACGATGAAATATAGTCGTAAGGTTTTCTTGTACTACACTCTTGAGCTTTCATAGACTGATACGAATAAACAATGGAACAACCAAACAATGGAACAACCAAGAATAAATGGATAGGAATCTTCCCTAAACTCACGATTTGACCAATCAAAAATCAATAAAAATTGTACACGTACATGTGCATAAAAATACCAAAACTTGTTCGTGCAAAACACTTCGCTTTATTAAATGTTAAAGTTGAGTTTGTTGTTACCCATCACCAATTGATCAAGTTTCAAAGTTTTAACAATTGCCTCCATTCTAATGTTTTATTTGGTTTCCTCAAGTATATATTTATATATTTTTTGGTGAGTAAAAAGCTTGTAAGTATTATCTTTTAATTATATATTAAATAAAATTTTAAGTAAAAAATAACTTATAAATTATATATTACAACCGCTTAAAATTTTTTATAGTCCCACACTTGCAGTTCATAAGAGACCCACACTTGCAGTCCAACCATTTTATAGTCCAATAGAACTCTGTTGCACTCTATTAACGTTCAACTCTTTATAATTATGCTAACTTTAAGTATGTGTTATTCATTTTACATTTGTTAAATGGGTTCAGCAATTTCATCTTTCAAGAATATTTAGCCACAACCCTTTTGATTATGTAAAAAGTAATTACTTACTAAAAAAACAATCACTTGAGAGATTTAAGGAATCCCAACACACAAATAAACAAACAAACAGAAACAAATGCCTACTAAAATTCTCTGAATTACAGGTCCAGTAATATACAATTTTACCTTTAATTAATGGAGATAGATAATTCACATAAAAAATACAATAATTTAATAAAAATATAATAAACAAACATGTCATTAAATGCATTATTCATACTTAGAGGCGGCATTTGATGACATGGCACTGATTGGTTCCCGGATCCTTCCATCGTCTTTTAGTGTATTCATTTTTGCTACGTCAAGAGTTGAATTTGAATCTTTCTATGTTAATAGGCGTATTAGAAAAAATTTCGTAAGTTAGACGATAGCTCTCTCCACGGCTTTTGACTTTCAAACGGGCATAAAATTCCCACTTGGCACCAGACAACCCATGGCCCAAGTTGATGGCTCTGACCAAATGAAGCTATTGGCTATCATATATGGACCCATTTGTGGGGGTCAAGAGCTACCTCAAAGCATTACCTTAACAGCAATGATCATATCCTAGACCCCACAAGTATTCGTTGAGAGATCGAGCGAAGAGAGTGTTTGGTTCGTAATTATTCTTGTTATAAATATAATACGATGAATCAAAGTATGACGCTGACATGGGCACCACAAACTAGTTTCAAGTGTCTGTAGGAACAGGGAAATGGATGCTATGCTATACAAATTTAATGATGTTTTTGCGAAACCTTCAACTTGACGGAAACGATAAGGTCACCAAAATGTTACGTCATCTAAACTTAAACCAAGATAAGAAGCGTAGATCAGTGTCTAACAAAAGTGATATTTCTTATCGTGAAACTGGGCTTGCTAAATAATTTTAATCAGACAACAAGACCATCCCTCCATATTCCTTCGAACTGTAAAAATTCCTCCAACTATATATATATTCAATCCTGAGACACTAAATTTGATATGAGAACTAAGGGTTTCAGCTATGAATTTTGGTTTTGATAACTTGTTTGAACTTGCTCGTTCCGTTTGGATCCTGAGAAAGAGATAAAGTAGAGCATTACTGACAGGAAAACGACTCTTTATCAGGTACCTGTCAAATGGTGGAGTCCAGGAAAGGCAAAGTCTGAAATGGTCATGTTTTCAGGATGTGTGAACAGAATGGACATAACAATACAGTAGCACACCAAGTTGGTCATAATATAATAAGAAAATAAGAGGGAAATAAAGAACTAGATTCTTTTGTTTGTGGGGGCAATTGACAAGTTCAGCTTTTGGTCACTTTCGTATAAAAGTAAGAAGAACTCGATTGTCAATCATGGCTAAATGCTGAAGGGGACACGCCATGCTTGACATCAACCCTATGTCAACTTATTTCATTTCTATGATTTGTATCATTCCATTTCTTTTTTCGAGCCATTAGGTCACCCAAGTTATTGGCTTTCTTTCCCTGTACACGACCTCCTACCTCACTTTATTTTTGCTCCTTTTCTTTTTCTTATCTTCTAGACATGCATCCCACCTACATTACTAGATACTACTCACATAATTTAACCATTCTCTATAACATAAATACAAAGGATGATTGATTCCCTAACATATAAATGACCTCCTTAATTTCTAAATTTAAGAGAATAAATATTTTTATGTGAACATTTTTTAAAATTTAGTAACTCATCTTTAGATTTTAGATTTTATTTTACATATTTTAGTATTTATAATATTATCAAATATATTATCTCTCTTTTATTGTTCCTTATAAATTAAATTTTCCAAATAAAAAATAGAAATAAGTAATAATTAAAAAATTCAACTTATTCGATCGGTGTAATCCTAAAAACATTGAATAGTTCAACCGTCAGTTTTATTTTTAACTTTTTAGTTTTATTTACTTTAATAATTTTTTTTGTTAAAAACTGACCAGCTTATTAATTAATTGGTCAATTTTTATAATTTAATAAAGTATTATAAACTAAAATTAATTAATTAATTTTTATTTAATAATCTCTTTTTTTAATTAAATTTTAAAATTTTATAGATAATTTTTAATTATACTTTAATATTATTTAATTTAAAACTAAATTGACGAAACTTTTTACGTCCGAGAAGGCTCTTTTTTTGTCATTCCAACTAAGGGTATGCTTGTTTGAGGGTAATGGAGAAAAATATATATGAATGAAATGAAACCTTGTGTTTGGCATCAAATTATCATTGAAGGGGTAATATTTTCATTACCTAATTCTTGGCAATCCTCCATTCCCTTGCTATTCTAGAGGAATGAGAATCATTGATTTATTTTCCAAGTATAAGGGTTTTATGTATGCCTTTAATTGGACCATATATTTGATTTTGAACATTTTGTCATTATAAATAGGGTGTATAAAATATAATTCATTAAATTATATTTAAATTTTGATATAAAATAAAATTTTAACAAATTTTTATTTCTCAAGATTTTTAACAAACCAACCACCATCAAAGGTAATGGTAATCATTCATTCATCTTAACCAACCATTATAATTATAATGATTATATCCATTTCTATTCCTCTCTATATTCATTCTCATTCCCATTTTCATTACCTTATGTGAACCAAACGCCCCTAAGTTTCCTTTCAATTTTCTGCGCCTTTGATGTCTCCTAGGTCAAACACTGGGGTCTCTCCAGGGGAGCCTACTTGCATAATAGATTCCCTGAACCGAAAAGATTGCTTGTGGCCTTCTACGGAAACTTTGAATGCGTCTGCTCTATTTCTGAACTGTACAAGCATTGGTTATGGTGAGATCAGAAATGGCCAGTGAAACTTGTACCTCCAAGTTGCAACTTCTTCTGCTACCATTATTACTATTATGTAGATTAATAGTTCCAACGGCTTTCATGACTGCCCACCTCGAAATTACTTCCAATTTACTATTATTATACCATCATTTTACATTCTTTTGAACAAGTCATTACTATGGCAGCTCGAAATTCTATCCTTCCGGTGTCAACTGTCAGGGGCCAATTCACAAGTTCTATAAGTTAATGCGATAGGCCTGACGGCCCTTACCATAATAATAGTATAAAAATAAATTGATTGGTTTTGACTTTTTTTCTTTTTTTCTTATTAAACTCAAAGCCAAATTTTAAATTTAGACGGTAGATAGGAAAGTGTTTTTTTTTCCAATTTATATTAGTTTTCCAGAATATTCTCTTCTGTTAAAGGATGGACTTAAATCCTAAAATATAATAAATAATTTCTATTATCTTAGGATTCCCATCAAGCCTAAAGTTCTACAAAATGACAGTATTTTATATCTACTTATATTCAAAATAACATCATTTTTTATGCAAAATATGGCTGAAACAAAGTTTTGAATACAAAACATCTGAAAAGAAGAAAAGCATCTTTTGAGGTATGAATTTATTGGGGTCATGTTTAATGTTTTCACAAGCAATAGTGCACAGCTGTACTGAATTCAAAATACCCTTATATTAGATGCTGAAAGCTTCTTGAAGTTTGGAGCTACCATATTATCTCCAATGGATAGAGATCATTACAGCTTCTCATACCCCATGGTATAACCTTGTGTTTTGAACAAATCTTCAAACCCATTTCACTTAAGATATAGGTGGATTGGTCAATGGTATGGCCAATTAAGTTAATTAAAATGTTGTTTAATAAAGTTTAATCAATCAGATGCGAAATGGTCCACCAGTCGTTTCTTAATAATAACTATTGCTTATTACGTGCTCCTTATCGCTCCTAACCCCTTGCCTTTCTCTTGTTGCCAAATTTTATGGACAGGAACCAAACAAATCACGAGTAAGGATTGCAATTAATAGAAATAGCTCTCAGATATTTAGGACAGTTGGTTCACATAAGAATGGTAATAAAAATATGAATAAATATAATGAATAATAAGAATAAATATTATTATTATAATTAGAGGGTTGATTAAGAAGAAGGAACGATTAATATTATCATTAGTTGGTTTGTAAAAAAAGTTAAGAAATAAAAATTAATAATATTTTAATTAATTAATTAATAATATTGTAATTAATTAATTACAATTTAATTAATGAATGAATTATATTGTAACTAATTAATTAATTATAATGTAATTAACTAATCATAATATTTTAATTAATTAATTAATTAATTATGTTTAAATTAATTAATTAATTATATTTAAATTATTTATTTATTAATTTTAGTTAATTATATTTTAATTAATTAATTAATTACAATATTTTAATTAATGAATGAATAATATTTTAATTAATTATATTTTAATTAGTTGTTTAGTAATAAAATATTTTTAAAAAAAAATCACTACTAAGGAATGAGTTTCATTCCTTTACTAAATGAAGGGTACGAAGGATTCTTCAAAAGTGGGATATCAAACTATTGCCTATATAATGATAATCAACAACTAACCACTAACTTTTCATTTCATACTTGTTAACCCCTTCCTAAACCTATCAACCAAGCACCCCCTTAGCTATTATTTTGGTGGGTTTCATGGTATCAAGACCAACATTACTTAAATTATTTTTATTTATTTTAACATATATAATGGTATTTTATATAATATTGACTTTAAATATATCATAATTTGATTCGATATTTCTTTGTTCTTGATAAGACCTATTCTTTGTTGATGTTGAGCCCCTTCATTTAGACATATGTATTAGAAAAATAATCACCTTAAGAACAATATAATTAAATGAGAAAATGAAGTAATTAAGAATAAAAAATAGGTAAGAGACAAATAATTGCAAGTAACAAACGTATGTTCTTTAAAATATAATAAGACTAAAAACTTGAATTATTTAATTGAAAAATAATTAATTGTTCTTTCTTTTATAAATTATTTCCAAAGTAGATATACTATACTTAAAAATCATAAAATTTTAGTTTTAATATTAGTCAAGTAAGCCCCGGTGATAATGGTTATTAGCTAAGGTATATATTAAATAGAATGAGTGATTGAAGTATTACAATTTTGAATTAAATACTTATCATGGATTTAATATTATTATCTATAAACCCATTTTTCGATATAAGATTTGCCTGTACTTATCTCATAATTTGAGCAGTAAAGTCCCGGAAAAACTAAATTTCCTGCCTTCCAAACAAACTAGATAGAAAAGGGTCAACAGGTATACAACTAATCAACACGAAGAACGCACGGGTCAAGACTATGTGAGGCTGGACTTTTCATTCATACGATACTAACATATTTGAACCTCAAGAGTGCGACAAGTGTACACGCAAACAAAGGCATATCAGTATATTCACATATTACAATTTCCATATACGAATGCTAAGAGAAACAAATCTAGTTTAATTGAGGAGATCTAGGAAAGAGAGTCTTTAACAGGAGAAGAGAAGAGGAGGCCAACAACAACTCGAATTGAAAGAGAGCAGTGCCAGCGACGACTGTTGGCTAATAAACATTAATCAAAAGCCTGGGCCTTTAATCCCACCAGGATTTCAATTATCAGAAAAGAGAATATAGCTCCAAACTTGTACTTAAAATTGCTGCTTTTCTCTCAGCGGCTTTACCCTTTTTCGCTCTCTCTCTCTCTCTCTCTCTCTCTTTCGGGCCAGCTTTGTTGTGACCAAGACTACAAGACAGGGTTGATGTGTACGACGATAATCTGAGACAATGTTTGTGTGAGAGAGAGCTCTGGTTTCAGCTGTATATAAATTTTCACCATTTTTGGGTTCTCCTTTTCTTCAGCTTCTGAAAGTATAAGAATGGCCGAGTACATATATGTAGTTAACCAGGTGCTCATCTGAACTCCTCCTCCTTTTGCTTCCTTTTAGGTTGTTTATCTTTATCTTCGGGATTAGAGCAACGGTCTCTTTAAAATATGGATCCTTTTTCTCTTAGCTGTGTTATTATTGTTAACTAGGTGTGTTTGAGTTCAGCTGGCGTTAAAGGATAATGCTTTAATTTCTCTTTCGTTCTAGTTGTTTTATGTTTTGAAGAAAGCTGTTGGCTTGGTATTGTTCTTAAATTTTTGTGTTAGATTGGTGGAAGTAGAAGACATTTTTACCTCTACTTAGCTTTGCGTGTGTTCCGATCTGGGGTTAGCTCGAGTTTCATTTTTTTTTTAATATTCGTAATCTTTGAGGTTATCTTTTTAACTTCTTAGGCCTGGATTCATAGTACATCTGTTTGTTTTCTCTTTCACAATCTCCATTCCGAGACGTGGAAAAAAAAAAAAAAGAGTACTACTTTTTTCTATTGATGATTGTCGGTGGCCAACGCGGTTGGGATATGGGTGGAGAAGGGGAAGAGGAGGTGTGGTCTCTGCCGTTTGTACGTTATTGCAAGTTTGTTGTTTGTAATATCTTATTGTTGTTGGTTACCGTTTGAACATTTGTTGTCGTGTTAAACTTAATTTGCTCTGCTTTACTTTGTTTTACATCTATTTAATATAATACTTAACCTGCAGTCGTTTTAAAATTTCTTCCAGTAACATTCTTTCTTCATTTTGTGTTGCAGAGTACAGTAATCTTAAAGCCTCCTAAAAAAGCTTCAATTTTGTCAAGGATGATAGTTTTGATGTTTGCAATGGTCTGTGGGGTTTATGTATGCGTTGCTTGTCTGAAGCAGATAGGCACACAAAGTAAAATCAATATTGAAGATATCCAACTCCTTAAGGGGTCAACTTCTGATCCTGATCCTGTACAATTAAAATTCCCTGGTGACCATTACCCTAGTCCTAAGACCTTTAACAGGTAACTTACGGTTTCTGTTGTCTTTTTGTTTCTAATTCAATAATGCATGCTTGAAGTTTTTGTTTTTTTTTTTGGGTGAAATTTTCAGGTCTGAATGCGAGCATAATCCTGTAAGATACTTTGCAATATTATCAATGCAAAGATCAGGAAGTGGTTGGTTTGAGACTTTGTTAAATAGTCACGTTAATGTGAGCTCAAATGGGGAAATATTCTCTGTTTTAGACAGGAGGGGGAATAGTTCCTCCATTCAAGAAGTTCTGGATAAGGTCTACAACCTGGACTGGTTCACCAGTGCCTCCAAGAATGAATGCTCTGCGGCAGTTGGCTTCAAGTGGATGCTTAATCAGGTAACTAAAGTGTTCATGTTTTGGTTTGTATTCTACATATCTAGTATTAAACGAACAATTTGGTTGAACTGCTGCAATGGGGGTATAGAACAAAATTTGGTGATCGCAATGCCTAGGCTTTTATCAGACTTTCATTCTAGTTCCGATTTGCTAAGTGCTCTAGATGCTTTTTGGTGCATGATTTTTAACAATTCAAGAGAGGACACCCCATGTTGAACTCTGCCATGGACATATTACGCATTCTCTTCCACTCTTTTATCTTAAATTCTTCACTAACTTGCACTTTTCCCGTAGCCTGTTGTTCGCCCCAAACTATTCGCTGAACTTCCGGAATAGTTAGCTGTCAAATTTTTTATATTTGATTTACAAACATCTAAGTTGCCTGTTTAATACGCAATGCCACTGGACAGAAAATCATTTGTAAAACTGGTAATATTCAACCATAGAGTTCCAAGCAATTTAAGATGGCAATCTTTGTTCAATTTGTGTGAACACCCAGTTCTTAACTCTGGTTTAGATTCTACAGATTCTAGCCGATGCACGGTAAGCAGATATATTTGAGCATCTCTACCACCAGTATTATAGGACATCTAATTACTTGGAAACGTCACCCGCCCTCTTTGTCTTATTAAACCAATCAAATGAATGTGCTTTCGTTATGTTCTTGATTGCACAAGTTAATGCAATAGGCAATGTATGAACTAAAAATTTTCCCTTATTAGCTTTTAACAATTGACATCGTTTGCTATGTGGTTTTATTAGCAGTAGTTTTACAATACTACAAGAGCAATTTGTAATTATATTCAAAGAGTAAACTTTAAGTTCCAACACTTTAACAAATGAAATATCTTGTGCTACGGTTGAAGAAATTAATCTTTGGGTGCAGAGTACTGTTAATTGTCAGGTATTAGCTGTCTGTAATAATACCATGGCTTGTGCAGGGAGTAATGGCGCACCATAAGGACATCGTAGACTACTTCAATCGTAGGAATGTGTCAGTAATATTTCTTTTCAGGAGAAATCTACTACGTCGGATGGTTTCAGTTCTTGCAAATTCGTATGATCGATATGCTAAATTATTGAATGGGACACACAAGTCCCATGTTCATTCAGATGATGAGGTTTGTCAATGATCATTTCAAATCTCTCACTCTCTCATGAAGAAAAATGTCTTTAACATGTATCTTTTATTTCTCACAGGCTAAAACACTGTCAAAGTACAAGCCTACAATCAATTCAACATTACTGGTGGATGATCTGAAGAAAGTAGAGATGATGGCTGCAAGAGCCTTAGAATACTTCAATAGCACTCGGCATATGGTCTTGTACTACGAGGATCTTGTCAAAAACCGTATGGTATGTTTGGATCTACTAGTGCAATCAACCCCGTCAATTTCCACTCATGGAGTTTGTGTTTCCATGCTATATTACAAGACTTCCTGCGGTTGCTAATGGTATTATGGGCTTTAACATTCTGAAATGTCAATGGTTCAATTTATTTTGCTGCAGAAACTTCAGGATGTTCAACAATTTCTCAGGTTGCCGAAGATGGAGTTAACAAGCCGTCAGGTTAAGATACATAAAGGTCCATTATCAGAATTTGTTGAGAACTGGGAAGATGTCAACACGACGTTAAATGGAACAGAGTATGAAAGTTTCCTCCAATCTGACTATTAAAATTGATGACTGGCGTTGATAGAACTGCTAACTCTCGGAAAGATGTGAATACCGAGCGAACTAACTTCTCTGACAGCTGACAGCATAGTGCATTCTCAACAAAAATCCTCACCACCCCTGAGATGCTACATGATCTTTTCCAACTTATGTTGGCCCTTACGGAAAACTTCTGATCAGCTTCTTGTTGACCATGTACAGAAACCATGTAACTTTTACCACGTTCATCCCAAGCAAACTGTTCAGTAAGCTACCATGATTCTTGTTCTTTTATTCGTTTTGAGAGAGGAATATATACAGAGCTTTGGTTCAGGTCTTTTTTGCTCCTTAGGTGCGGTCATTTCTCACGTATTGCTTAAACTGAGAATGTAGACAGAAATTTGACAATTACGAGCAACATTTTACCCCACTGCCGACTCACAGCTAGCATGCAGATAGTATTGTCGTTACTCACTGACTTGGAAACTTGTAGTAAATGACTAGATGATACAAAAACTGAGGACAAAAACTGAGGCCTCTTATGCATTATTCTTATCCATTTAGAGGCGCCAGCCCAAAGTTAAGATTGGTACCAGTGTGCCGTACCGGTAAAAAAATGATACAAATCAGATAACCTTAAGATTATGCCGGACGCATGCACTCTCAGAGTCTTCTCCTCTCCCCAAGCATTTTTTGCCGCTTCCTGCCTCTGTTTCTGTGACGTTTATCTGTGCTGAGCTCTTTAGCTTTCCTCTTCTGCTTACAGGTCTTGGTAGTTGCTGTAACCTCATTTGGATGTCCAACTTTTTCTAGGAAAGACCCTAAGTTGGGTCGTAACTATTGTATTAGTTGCCGTGGCTTTTGTTGAGAATTGGTGTGCTGTGTAATAGGGTTACCGTTGTAGATAAAAAGAGAGGCCACAGTGTGGAGAAAATTAAAACAATTAAAGTTATTTGTTCTTTGACAAGGGATAGATGAGTTTGAGTTGAAGAAAATTCATTAGCTTAATAAAAAATAATTTATAAAGACAATATTTAAATATCAGTTATTATTTTTAAATTTTTAATAATTAAATTAAAATTTTAAATATTTATGCAATAAATTGAAAATTTTTAAAAATAAATATTTTTGAATTCATCATCTATTTTTGTTATTAATAAAATAATATTTATATTCATATAGTAAATTATAGTTATATTTTTTCTACAAGGAATACTTATTTATGTTAAAATGAAAATTTAAGGGCCTTAAATTTTTGCATTTCTTTTTTAAATTGTATATAAAAATATAACTATAGTTTATTATTGATAATAATTACATATGAAGATAAAAATATATTTTATTATTGAAAGTTAAATATTAAGATAGAAACTATATTTTATTATTGATAATAATTATTTCTATTTGATGTTTTGATGTAATTATTACTTATTTGTATTATCCTTAATTTATATTTTTATAATAATTAAATGATCTTTTTCATATTAATTATGGTTATAGTTTACAAGTGAAATATGTGAAAAGTAACATTAATAAAAATAAATAGATTGTTGTTATTTCAAATTTCTATTGTAATAATTTTTTTGAGACAAAGTTGATATAAAATTATAAATTATATTACAATATATTGATGGATTATTTTACAATTTTAAAAAATTTAGGAACATTTTATAATTTTAAAAAATAACTCAAAATAGTATCCGATATTAATCGATACTAGTATAGTATTGTATTAAAAATCAACAGATATCGATACTGATACGGTATTCATAACATTGCTCCAGCTTGAATTGGTTCATACAAATATCATCTGCACTCTATAGAAGTCATAATATTAGACTTCAAAATTAATATAGTAGAAAACGTGATAGGATTGAAAGATACTTGGATCACATCAAAAATAAAACTCACTTATGATTTTTTTAATCTACAAAATAAGAGACTTGTAGAATCTCAAGATGCAAAACTCCTATTGCACGTTTTTTACTAATTTCAAAATTTTCTTAATGCAAACTTAAAATTGAAATTGGTTCAGCTTGGTTTTGACAGAACTGCACGTTGTTGTTTGGATCCATAGAGTTGGCTGCTTCTTGCGAGATTCCGGCTTGAAGGTTCTTGCAAAACAAAGAAGGCACGTCGGGGGTTGTTTCTCGATTAGCCCCTCCGACGCTCAAGTAAGTCTTTTGGTGAAGGTTGGGTCGTCGTAAAGCAGAGAGAACTAGGGTTATGAGTTACGTACCTTCATCGTGATAAAATCATACCTTATATATGAGATGGACGCTAGGTTTAAGTCTTTACGTAGACTTTTACTTCTGCATGGGAGGTTTTCGTCTGTAAGTGGGCTGTATATATCTGGCCTTGGGTCTGGGCCTTGCCTAGCTGATTGGCGTGGGACCAATCTTTGAGAGATAGACCGATCGGCCCATGGATCGTTATGATTGGGTTCGGGCCCAGCACGACTGACCCGACCATAAGCCCCCTACTCCTCAAGTCTGAGCAAGGAGAAGGGTCAAAGGAGTATACCGAGATCCTGTCGCTCGTCTGTGGGACAGCTCGGGGTAGGTCCGATCGGTCAGATATTAATGTTGTAGTGCTCGGCTGCTCGTATTTGGGTAGGTCGGATGAGTGTCCCGATCGCTCGGCATAGCTGCTTATTACGTCGTAGCTCGGGCCAAGGTAGGTCGGATGAACGTTATTAATGGGCGTGTGATGGCACTCGGATTAATTATTACTGACGGCGAGTGTCCTCTAACAGATATTCAGAATCTGAAACAAATCGTCTTTGTAACCGTTGTGTAGCTGTCTCGTACGTCCTTTCAACTGTCGCGCCGCTCCGGATTTTGAACAACCCTAATTCACCTTAGCTCAGATTCTGCCACATGTCTGAGCTTGGCCTGGATTTTCTCCACGTGCCAAGCGTTGGTTGGACACCCTTTCAATCGCTCCTCTATAAATATTCAGCGCCGATGAACTACAGGTTTTCTTTACATTCATTTCGTTCTCTGACTTTTATTTGCACTTTCTTGCTTACAGTTTCCGAAGTTTCTTTTCGATTGTCGTCCAAATTTCCAACCTCAAATCACCAAATAGGTACGTCGTTTTTCCTCGTCCCCTCCTCTAAAGTTTATTTCGAAAGTTCCCTCTTAGTAAGCATGTCGTCAGCCAGTTCTAGAAGTGTTCTAAGAGGTACTGGAGAAGTCTCTACTAGAGAACGGAAAGATGGG
>JANSVB020000446.1:627452-639417 GCA_025504935.2 Erythroxylum haughtii
AAAAATCACTTATCTTTGTACCATGTATATCTTTAAAGACCTCTTATACACGAGAAGTTTGAAAATGAAAATACTCCAAGGTTAAATTACAACATACTGAAAAAAAAGTTAGTTAAGCATGAAAAAGTACCTCAAAAAATTACCTGGCCTGAATTATGAAAGCGATGAAGATAAAAATGAATGGTATTAATTACATCTCTTAAACTTTTTTTAATTAATTTTTTATTATAATTTAAATTTAATACTTTATTTTTGGACTACAGATTCGAAGAAGATACAGGGGGCTTGAGTGATTTGTATTGTATCTTGTAAACTAATCTCTATATTCATTATTTTATATATAATTATTTTTAATATTGTAATTAAAATCTTGTACACAAACATATTTAATGATAATTTATTTTTTTATACAATGCTTCAAACTAACAATTTTTTATAATTTTGATAATAAATTAGCAACAAAAAATCTAAATATTATATACAATGATATGGATTAAAAAGTAACAAATAATTATAATTCAATATGGTATAACATTTTTGTTAAAAGTATATTAAAAATTTGACTACATTTTAAAAAACGTAGGTAAAAGTTTTTGACTATGTTTTCATAAATGTAGCTAAAAACATTTGGCTACGTAAATGGAAACATAGCTAAAAACTTTGGCTATGTTTTAAAAAATATAGCTAATAATTTTTAGCTACGAAAACTAAACGTAGCCAAAAGGTATTGGTGATGGTTTCTCAAAATGTCACTAATAGTTTTTTGCTATGAATATAAAGGATAGTTAAAAACTATTAGCAACGATTAGTAAAAAATGTCACCTATAGTTTTCAGCCATGAGAATTTGGTGAAGTTTTTGGCGACAAATATAAATTGTCACTAATGACTATTAAGGATGATTTTGAGACTTTTAGTTATTTTTTTATAGCCATATATCCTTTTTGTTATAGTGGTATTTTCTATAAGACCTTTTATATTTCTTAGAAGATGTTTTATATTTCCTAGAAAACCTCTTATATCTCCATTTCCTATTATTCAATGTAATCTAGAAATTTGATTTAGTTATTATAAATAGGCTTGGTGTACATATAAGGTTGTAAGAGAGTAAAACATAAATTTTAGAAGTACAAAAATCCTGTGGTAGCAGTAGCTGCTTTTTCACAAACATTTTTCTCAATTTATTTTCATCCTAATTATCTACTAACTCCCACTATTCCTAATAAGTTTTGGTGTAAAAGCTTTGTAAAGCATTTATGCATCTACCAATATGTTATTCTTCATCTTTGTAGATCAAATTTCCATATTCAATTGAGAACATTATGATTACTGGAGTTTTAAAATGGAGACAATATTCATCTCAAAAGAATTATGGAATGTTGTGGAGAGCGGTTATCTAAAGCCACCTTTAAAAGGAAGTTCAAAGTCATGGTTTGAGGCAGAGGAAAAATAGATAATGGAAACAAATGCATTAGCCTTATGAATCATCCAAAAAGGTGGGTGCAAGCTAATTCATCCTAAAATTTTTAAATTGAAGAACGAAAAAAGGCATGGGACGCTTTAAAGAAAGAGTTCCAAGAATCTAATAAAACCATTTTGGTTAAATTTCAAACGCTTTAAAGAGATTTTAATGATCTAGAAATGAAGGAGTCTAAGAAGGTTCAAGATTATTTCTTAATAACCTCATAGATTATTAATCAAGTAAAAACTTTTGGAGATATACCACTACAGAAAAGAGAATAGTCCAGAAGATTCTAAGAAGCATACCATACAACAAAATTGACTTGTTTGATATGTTGAAATTGATTATAGCAAACACATGATGGAAGATTGAGGAGCATTAAGAACTTAGTGAAGGGCTTTTTTTTTTCTCAAGTTGACATTGGCAATGGCAAAATCATAAATATTGAAGAAAAAGGTGTCATTATGATCTAGTTTAAATATGGAGGTTAGAAGCTCATATATATTGTTTTTTTTATATACTTCAGTATTGTAAAAATCTATTAAGCATTAGATATATGAGGGAGGGTTATAAACTAATTTTTTGTTGATGATCTATGAACTATTATTCATATGAAAAATAATTAAATTGTTGCAGAAGTAAAAGTGCCTCAATAATATTTTACCATTCTCTTTAAAGACAAATCATAATTTAGTTTTAAAAAGAGTGAAGAAGTTAATGAAACTATCCTATGGGATTTGTAGTGTGGACATCACAACTATCAAGGTTTACAACTTTTGAAAAGGAAGAATTTGGTAATTGGTCAACCTAAAATTGGCGAAATTGACAAAGTTTATGAAGATTTCGTTTATGATAAAATACATCATCTTTAATTTTTTAAATTTTATGTAAGGCACACACTCTGTTAAAACTTATGCATATTGATATTTAGGGATTATCAAGGGCCTTATCTCTTAGGGGAAAAAGATATTGTATCCTTTGTGTTGATGATTACACAAGAATAATGTGTTTGTATTTTCTAAAAAAAAAATTCAAATGATTATCCTACTTTACAAAGTTTGTTTTTCTTGTAGAGAGACAAATTGAAGATTAATTAAGGAAACCTAGACCAGATCATGCTGGTGAATATATTTACAAGTCATCCATAAAGTATGACAAGAAAATGAAATTTAAATACAAATAATAACTTATCACACTCCTCAACAAAGTGGAGTGACTAGCTCAAGAATAGAATAATTGTTGAAATGGGAAAGAGCATGTTGCAAGGGTAAAACCTTCTTAATTTCTTAAGAGTTGAAGCTATTCATATTCTTAATCATTTATCCATAAAGCAGTTAGCAATAAAGCCCCATTTGAAGCCCAAATTTGCAAATCAATGATGGATCAATTTAAAATTTTTGATTTCATTGCCTACGCTCTAAATGCTTCTCAGAATAATGAGAAGTTTGTCATGGAAAGAGAAAATTTTATTTTCATTAACAATATTGATAAATCTAAGAGTTATCATCTTTTTATTCTAATATAAATCAATTGCGAATATCCAGAGATATTGTGTTTGATGAATTTGCAAGTTAAAACATAGAAGGATGAAGAATTCATACCTTAAAGGCTATATTCTTCTTAAATTTGTTAATGTTCAATAGCATGAAATTATACATAAGTCAGTTGCAAGAGAAAACTCAAATAAGAGACCTCCTTTACTAAATCCACTAAAAAATTAATGCCTTAATTTTGTCTCACCTTTAACAAATGTCCAATCACTAACTGATATTTATGATTCAAGTAATGTTACTTTCTTCTCTTGTGAATCATAGTATTTTGAAACTATGAAAGGAGGAGTATAAAGAAAGGCAATGAATGATGAAATGACCATTACAGAAAAAAAAACAACATATGAAAGCTTGTGGATGTGCCTAAAAGAACATATTTGTTCATCTTAAAGTGGGTATATAAAACAAAATTCAATGAAGATGAAAGCATTCAAAAGGCTATTGATAATACATTGGAATTAATTTTAACAAAACATTTATTTCAGTTATTCATATGAGGACTATTAGTGTTGTTCTATTTAAGGATTCACAATTAGAGTCGTAAGTACTTTAGCTTGATGAGAAGTTTACATTTCTGAATGATGATTTGAAAGAAAAAGTATAAATAAAACAACCAAAAGGTTTTATTGATAAAGGTCAAAAGACAAAGTTTATAACCTTAGAAAGTCGTTATACGGATAAGCCTATATACATCAAACATGAAAATTGATTCCCATCTTCAACAAAATAAATTTTTTCATGAGCCAAAATAAGCCAACAGTTTATGTGAAAATAAGAGTGATTTTGACTTTCTTGTGGTGTCTCCATATGTAGATGATTTAATCTACACTAGCATAAATTTAAGAATGCTAACGAATTTAAACATGTCACAATGCAAACTTTTGAGATGACTAATTTTAGACACATGGAATATTTTCTTGGTATTCAAATAAAACAATCTAAAGCGGAGATTTTCATCTAATATGAAATTATATTAAAAATATGCTAATTTTTTTTACGTGAAATCTTACTAGTTAATTTCTACTATTTTGATATTAAATGAGGAGTTAGAAAATAATGATGAAACACAAAATGCAAATCTAAAAGTCTTCAAAAATCTAGTTAGATCATTCATCTATCTTACTAATATTAGGCTTGACACCTTATAAGCTTCAAGTTATGTCTCCAAATTTATAAATAATCAAAACAAATTTTAGTTTAAATTTGCAAAATAAATATTGTGTTACTTGTAAATAATATACAAGTTTGGAATCAAATGTAAAAGGGGAGAAATTAACAAGTTATTTGGCTACACTGTGATTGATAGTGATTGGACTGGATCACTAATTGATCAAAAAAGCACATCAAACTATTTATCTTACTTTGATTAATAGATAATAACTTGGACTTTTGGAAAGAACAACATTGTTGCAGTTTCTTAAGTTGAGGTTGAGTATAGCTACTATTGTCGCTTGTGTAGCTGGGTGCTTTAGAAGGATTCCCTCATATTTGAAGTAGAAGAGGACAGTCTTATAGTAATTTACTATGACAATATTTGTGCATTCCAATGACAAAAACTAATTTGTCTAAGCATATAAGGTTGCAAGATCATTTTATTCACAACTTGGTAAATAAAAATATGTTCATATGGTTTATGCAGACACTTCAAACTAATCATCTGATATTCTTACAAAAGTCGTAAGAAAAGATAACTTTGATAGTTTTAATTACTATATATAAAAAATTTACAAATTAAGAGAGTAATGAAAGAGTAAACTAATTTATAAGTTTTTTAGGAATTACTTTTTATGTTCTCAAAATGGTCTTTTATATTTCTTAAAAGAATTTTTTGGACTTTTTAAATTATTTTTTGTATTTGAAAAAAACTTCTTTATATGTCCCATACCTAATATTCAATACGATACACCTTTCTTTAAGAATTTTAGCTATTAACCTTGATGTCTTAATAAAGTTGTAAGAGAGGAAAATATAAATTCTAGAAATACAAAGTTTCTACGGGAACAGTAAACTGGATTTTCACAAATAAAATTTTAATTTTTTTCATGATAATTATATACTATCTTCCGCTACAGTATTCGTCCTCAAGTGAAATACGCGGGCAGTTCTCATGCTGATGGCACCAAACTTCCTTTCGGTCCTAGGTAGGCAGGAGTCTAAATATTCCATTGCCAACATCCTGAGCCGTTGGGATTCTACAATAACATTGGAGATCCTCTCGTCCTCGCCGCCAAACGCTTTTGCACGTTGTCATAATATATTTATGAACAGCCACCGTACAAATATTAAGAAACAATTCTCGTGCACTACAGCCTAGCAAATAGCAAGAGAATAATTGCAAATGCGACTTGTTGCCTACTATTTCTAGTAAAAGGTAGTGTATAAAACAGGTACTAAATTAGTGTAGAGAGTCAGTGGGAGGAGGCTGGGTGGGTCTTCCTCCAGGCCAGGAACCAACCACAAGAGTCTCCTTTCTAGTAAGAATCTTCAAATATTAAAAAGAGGTGGGGCAGCATTTGATTAGAGATTACTCATCATTTGATTCGTTTAACCACTTGGATCAGTGCAAAATACAAACATGGTATTTGTAATAGTGACGAAATGCAGATATAGGACCATTATTCCTTCACCTGAGATAGGCGGCCATGGTGGATTTGACCTGAAATTCTGGTCTTTTGACCACCTCTTCTGATTTCCACTTTATAATACAATACATTGGGTGGCAACTGGTGCAGATTTTTACTGATGAGTTGTTTTACTGTTGTGAGTACCAAATTTGAAAGTTCTCTTGCCATAATGAGATTTTCCAGCTTTAAGCTATCTTTAATAAATTAAAAGTATGTTACAACATATGATATAAATAGTATCACATTACCATATTAGGTAGCATATCCGTCTTCATAACTAATTTACATGTAACTAGAAAATAACACTTAATTTTGAGAGAATTAAGTCCAAAATAATCATGAATTTTCATTTTAAATCCCTATAATATCAAGAGGAGCAACTCTTGCAAATTAATTCTATTGCTATTGACTATCAAAGTGAAGAAGAGTTGTTGCCAACTTCCCAGAGTCAAAAAGGGAAGGAAGAAGAAAAACTGTGCATGGGGAAAGAAGAAGAAATGAAAGCCAGCCAACTATGGACAGATTGTCTACAACCAGTGCCGGCCCTGGGCAAGGGCCAGCAGGGCACCTGCCCAGGGCCCATGATGAAGAAGGGCCCTAATCTCATGGTAAATTTTTTTTTAAGATATAAATAAAAAAATATTAATCAGCCATAAAATTAAGCTCAAAAAAATTGCCCACAAGATAACAACACAAACTCAATAATTGAGTAATATGCAGGCCCATTAATGATGCATTTATTATATCCTTCCTTTCGAAGCTATTAACACATTCAGTACTGAAAAGGGGCCCATTCTCATCCCTTTCTCATGGTGAGAGTATCATTCAATAACATATTGGTCAATCAAGTCGCAGTATATGCTAGTCCATTTCCTATCAACTGTATAGATTTTGTAAAGATGCCACGTTCCTAGAAGAAAATTAGATATTATGATCATTTTATATTTGGTTCAATATGTACACTTATAAATTGAGTCATTTATGTTTCATATAAATATGTAAACTTAAGCATACTGCTGATTTATTAAGGCCTTTCTTTTATTTCGTTCAATTTATTAAGGTCATTTTTTTTATTTCGCCCCGGGCCTATAAAACGATAGGAACGGCCCTGGGCTACATGTAAAATAAGTATATATAAATATCTAAGAAGAAGCCAGATTGCTGGTCCTTGTCTTTTCCCTAATATCAAATTGTTGACGTCTATAACATCTTGGGAGAAACTTTTATAGGCATTCCACAGGAAGGGATTGGAAGAGGATCCATGATGATTTGCTCGTCAGGGTAGAGTAAAGACCAGTCGTATCTAGTCACCACATAGTGCACGAAGATTAGGATGTTGAGCTTGGCCATTTGGTACCCTGCGCAAACTCTTGGTCCTCCTCCAAACGGAAGGTACACATATGGCGGAATCGCCTCCTCGAACCTGCCAGGATTGAAACTGAGTGGATCCTTGAAATACTCTTCATCGTAATGTGTGCCATACGTTGTCCATAACACCTGCAAGCAAAACAGAGGTCATTAGGAAATGAAACTTAAAAACAAATCTATCTTATATACATAGCTGATGATACATCAAGAAATTAAATTCTATTAGCATGGTTGGATATTGTTGAACATGTGCACTACTAAACTACTACCCGTGAGCTTCTTTTAGAAGATTAAGTTGGATAAGTGTAGATGGAGGGAAATCACAATTAGAAGAGAGTGCACCTTCCATCCTCTGGGAATGGTAAATCCTTCAAATTCAATATCTTCAATTGCTTTCCTGAAGGATCCAAAGATGGGAGGAAAGAGGCGCATGCTCTCACGTGCAACTTGCCAAGTATACTTCATCTTCTTCACATCTTCCAATGTTAGATAATTGTCATCATCCACTCTTTTCTTCTTCTTTATTTCAGCATGTTCTGACCACCACCAAAACAAACAACGTTGTTTATACTTAGTTTAAAGACATGAGCACAAAGAATAAAGCATAGCTTTTTACGCATATTCTTTTATTCAGAGTGCATTTTTCTTATCAGACTAAGCCACCTTATATGTATACATATATGATTTTAATACGTTAAAGTGAGTCTTCGAGTATTATTATATACCAGTACCTTCAAGTAAAAGAGCCAGGCACTCTGGGTGTTGAGCTAGCATTTTGAAGGTCATGGCAATGGCGAAACTGGTTGTATCGTGAGCTGCAAACACCAGTAATACCACGTTGTCGATAACCTCCTCTTCGCTAATTTCTCCACGAATCATCCCACCAACCAACCGAGACAGCAACATGCCTTCGTTGCTTCTTTCCAATCCTGCTCTCTCCATCTCCTTCCTCTTCTCCCTCACCACTTCAACTAACATTTTTGCTATTTCATTCCTCGCTTTCATTGCCCTTGAAAACCTAGACCCAGGACATGAAATGGGAGGTGCAAACACTCCTTCCAGTACTCTCTCGAACGTGTTAAGTGTTTCAGGGTCAGCATTTATACCTAACAAGCACTCAAACACTATGGTGAACGTCAACACTTTGGTTGAACGATAAAGACTCAGCTTGTCTTGGCTTTCATTCCAGTTTTTGTATAGGTGCAACTCAACTGTCCTGCAAATTTTTGGCACCAAAGACCCGAGCCCTGTATTGCTGAGAGCAGTTGCTATTAGTCCACGAATGCATCTGTGATGATCACCTTGCTTTTCCATGATGGAATTCTTTCCCATCAGCTGAACTGACGAAGTAGGCCATGAGCTTATCACCAACTTGAACTCGTTGGACAAGAAGAATCTGTTTGCATCAGCTCCATTGACAACTATTGTTGGTGAGCCCATTAGCCTTGTTTTGAATATTTTCCCATACCTTGTCGCTCGAGGTTGGACAAATTCCTCGAACAATCGGTTCTTACGTTGAGCTTTGTAGAAGTCTACCGTTTCACCAATCCAAGGTAGACCCATTTCTCCTGGTGGTAGCTTTCTATTTCTCCTATTACAACCTCGAGTAATACATATGATCAATAAAATGGTGGAGAGAATTGAAAGTAAACCAATTGAAACACAAGAAATCAAGCAGCTATAGGTTGTTTCGATGACCATTTTGGAAGACAGATTCAGGAGACGGATTTTCGAACGAGGCCTTAAGGTGTAAACTTTAAGGTTGGTATCCATCACTGAGAATTACTGGTGCTATATATAGGCATGATCATGAGTAGTTAGAGAAGGAACATTGATTAAGCAACAGAATTAATAAGTCAAACCGCATTTCATTGGTTTGTGAGGGAGGTCAACGGACCATGAATTGAGATAAACCGTCCCACCATAGGCATGGTAGCAAACATATGTTTTTTCTTATTAATTCTCATATAGTTGCCGACCCAATTGTTGACTTTTGAAGAGGAGAATGAGAGTGAGAGCCAAACTAGGTATTGAGACACAGTGATCCCAAGTACGCTGCATGTGCTCCTAATGTGCACTCGAAGAATTGACAACTTTGTCAATCATTATATATGCGTCTGTAAGTTTGTCTGAGGGATTACCAAATCTCTTTTTGGTGTGTTAGGAGTCAATATATAGCTCTTGAAATTCTTTTTTTTTTCTTAATTAACATATAGTATCCCTGAAGATCTGGTAAGTCCAATAAACAAATTTTTTAGGGATTATTCTCTTCAATAAATATGTTGAATACAATGGAATCCTCTTCCTATCTCACTTGGTAGCTGATGGCCAACAGGGCTATATAAATAATAAAAATGGACCGTCCCTCATAAACCTTGGAACTCTAAAATTGTAATTGGTGTGTAAGGTGATATGGTACTGCACCGGCTAAATCATGTTTAATTACCACTTCTGGTGTGGTGGGGTTTGCTTGATTTACTTCACAGGTATGATGCCTACGCGTTAGATAGCAGGTTTTGAGGAGGTGCTCATGTAACCACAAATGGATACGCAGAGATTACTTAAGCTGTTTAACCAATAATTCAATTCATTAATCACTAGTTGTTGAGATTGGAGGCTTGGGGTTGATATCGTATCTTACCTGTACTAATACTCCAATGCCTTGTTAGTCAATGTGGATTTTCCCTAAAAGACTCATGGCCATAATCATACGAGGGTTATATGATTTATTTAATAGGTGTTAATCTCGTCATAGATATAAATATGTTATTTTTCTTCCCATCCTTCCAAACTTACGGTGTATTACAAAGCTTTTTTAATATAGTATTTCTATACTACGTACGATAATTTTTTACAGCAGGTGCCAACTTATACTAGATATAGGCTTTTAAATGACAGAGCATAAGTTTGTATTGAATATCAAGAGAACTCCCAAAAATGTGCATTTAAGATAAATAAACCCTTCACGATTGAAAATAAATAATCAATCCCCTTATATTACTCTAAAACTAAAAAAAAAGTAAATTTTACTACATAAATATTAAAGCATGTATTAGCTATTAAATTCATTCTTTGACAAAATCAATCACATACTCATATAGAAATGAATGCTTATTTAGCTATTAAATTTTAAAATTAGTGTGAAATACACATCTGAGTAAATATATTAAGTAATATAAATAAAAGTATCTTTTATTTTTATTTCAAATTTCATTCAATTAAAATTATACGTTACATGATTTGTTATTAAAAATGTAAATTAAGGAAGACTTTAAAGAAAAGAATCTAAGAATCGGTTATCATAAGGTGACACATGACATTTTCTTTAAGGCTATGAAGCATTTTCAATCTCTATAAATAAAAAGAGTTCAACTCATTTTAAGGGGAGAAGATTCAAGTTGAGAAGCATCATGAAACACCCTATCGTAACTACATATGCGTTTAAAGTTTAAGATACTTTGAAACTTTGTAAAGTCTATAAAGAGAAAAATCGAAGCTACAACAAACTTATCAAAACTCACATGAGAGAACTAGCCAGGTGACCCTCACAGAGACAAGTAAGACACACGTGCGAAATCAAGTTCAGTGGCATTTGCATAGTACTAAGATTCAAAGATCAAATCAGAGGATGCACCAAGAGTAAATACTACTTCATTATAATCATAACTAAATTCATTTTGTGGCGGATTTTATTTTTTGGTTTAGTCAAACAAGATAACATTTTGGCACGCCAAATGGGGGGACTTTTTTTACCTCTAATCACTTTCATTCTTTTGAAGAGGTTTCGAATTTCAACATCTAAGATGTCTTTAAATAGTCATATGATAATAAGGATCGTCGAGAAGGTTGTAGAAAGCTTCAATGTCATCTTCAATCATACTTCCCCTCTTGGAGCCGATCACAAATACGAACCTCTAGCAGAGAATATATTACAGTCAAGCCTATGTCGACTCTTCCGATTAACATTGACACCTAAAACTACTATGCTAATTCGATTATGGCTCATAATTTTCAATGCTTCATATGCTCTAACAAGAAAAGTTGAAGGTTATGATTTCAAAGAAACTTCGTTGAAAATATTGTAGTGCTTGGATATCCTGGAGAAGGCCTGGAACTCTCTCAAATTGATTCCTACACTACAAGAAAACAAAGTATTTTGTGACATTTTTAAAAAGTCATAGAATGTCCAAAAACGTTATAGAATGCATATATTCTGCAACATTTTAAAAAATGTCATAAAAAACGTCGTAGAATGTGGTGTAGGCAAAAGGTTTCTATAACGTTTTATGTAAAACGTCACAAAAAATGCTGACATTTTGCGACACTTATAAAAACGTCATTGAAAGTTTTGATAATCCGCGACGTTTTTTAAAAATGTCATGGATTGTCTAACATTCTGCAACATTTTTAAAACATCGCAGAATGTAAAAGAATTTACGACGTTTTTATGGAAAGAAACATTGTGAAATGTCTTACAAAACATCGCAAATAGAGTTATTTTCTTTTAATTATTAATTTTTTATTTTTCGAAAATAATTTAAATTTAATAATTTTTTAAAATAACAAAATTTTTAAATCTTATTTGTTTAATAAACTATTCAATACTATTTATGAATTTTATTTATTTAATAGTTCTTCAATTTTTAGTATATCATTAATTTTAATAATTATTCATGTATTATTTAATTACAATTCACAAACATGTCATAATACACTAATTAATATCAAAACTAAGGGATGAAACATTTGAGATTCTGGAAAAAATGGAGGGAGGGAGATACAATTAAAGCTTTTTTAATATCTGCATCTACAATGCACTGGCAATAGATCCACAAAAACCATCATATCGTAACGTTTATCATATCTCCTAGAGAGACCAAATTAAGGCAGCCCAAATATCGAGTCATTGATCAAGATACTAATATAAGAACATAAACATTCTTGTATCTATTAAGTCCACCAG
>JANSVB020000446.1:677710-694092 GCA_025504935.2 Erythroxylum haughtii
CAAGTGTTGGAAGATGTCCTACTTTAAGTTCAACTAGAGTAAAGAAGCCTTTGACTAAATACCCTAGATCTAAATATCTCATAATCACTACTGAAAGGGAGCCAGAGAATTTCAAATAAGTACAACCACTTAAAGACTAAGACTTTTAGCTCATGACAATATAAAAGGAGACAAATTTTTTAAAGATTCATGTAGATAAAAATGGTACCGATATATTAACAAAGGCGGTTCCTATGAGTAAGATTGATCTTTCTAGCAAGCTCACCGAGATGACTTTTGAGTAATTAATAGGGTGATTGATTTGTCATCTTAAAATGTGCTAAATAGAGATTATTGTGGAGGCCATGTTTAAAAATTCTTAACCAGTTGAAGGTTTTGAAAACATATTGGTTTTGAACTTGTGCATTTTGTTAAAGAGAGCTTCCTACAGGTGCTAAATTTGTTTACAATTTCCTCTTCACCAACTATTTGGGAATCTCCCATTAAATGGAAAATCATTGAAGCCCTTTTGTAAATTTGTCTCTCAAATCATATTAGCTAATGGTTCTGAAATATTCTTTTATAATCATGACTAAAAAGGGCACACCTCACTCCTATTAAATGATTATAAAATATATCGCATAACAAATATTTTTAGAAAGGAATGATATATTTACCAAACAAATACATCTAGCAAAGTGAATAGGTGTTAAATAATGCTAACACTCAATTGTGTTTTTAGAGTTGGTCAAATGTCAAATATCTAAAGTGATAAATAATTTAGAATCTTATCCAATATCTTGAAGAATATAACATATGAATCAGCTTTAGTATACTCTTACTTGTATTAATAAAAAGTACAAAAATATTATCAAATATAAAAATTACTAAAATTCTAAATTTAATAGATTCTTATGTAATAATAAACGTATAAAGAACATTATTAAATAGAAAAATTACCAGAAAAGACAAAATAACCTTTAAACAAATAAAACAATAGATTTTAACTTGGAAAATAAATGCAACAGAATAAATTCAACTGACTACATCATTGAGCTTTTGATTGAAATATAGTAAATTCTAAAATTTGATGAAAATCAAAAGTCATGTTCGCCACTTTAAGACTTCTAAACCTTTCAATTTGAACTTTTAACATTCAGCTCGTGTGAAGAACTCATCTACTATTTGTCGCAAGTCAAAATGTTATGGAGGGGTTGCCTAGCTCATCATGGCACAATCTTGCTGTCTAAATCTAAGATGTGTAGAAATTGCGCCATTACACTTTGATTAAAGACGACAAATCTCGCCTAACCTTATCAAATCTCGGGCAAGTTCATAACAAATACAAATTCCTCATTCTAGAAGACTATAGTGGAACATATTAATTTCAATGAGGTCCATTAGTATTTGAATAATAACCAACAATCATGAACTTGATGACAAGAACTTTTCTTTTTGTATTTCTTCTTCTTATTATGTGGGGATGATGTGATTAGATTTTCTTGCTTGATGCTTGTCTCTTGTTATCCACTCCATCATTAGATATGAGTAAACCTTGCATTTTATAGGATTACAAATGTTATTTGTTCCGAACACTAAGAAAAGAGAGAAATCCCTTTTTCCTTTTCATTTAAACCATCAGACACCTATTAAATTGAATTGCACAATAAAATATTATTGAAGTCCAGGGCTTATGTTTTGGGCCAGCTGATTGAAGTCTCAAAACCTTAATTCCTTCACTGATCTGTGACAGTACTAGACTACTTCTAGCTTGGAGCCCGTGACAACAATCATGCTCATTTCGTAATCAGTTATACATTCCAAGTTCGAGAGTTAAAACGTAATGTAATTTTTATTGCATGATAAACTCTAGGTTTATAGCTTTTGTTCGTCATCCCTTTTTTTTTAAAAATCAAAACAGAAACTCCAAAGTTTAAACAATATCCATCTGTTACTCTTTGTTTGCATAGTGTTGAACATATTTGCAGACAAATTTCAAATTAAAAAACTAGCAACATTGTTGATTGCACCAAATTAAACTGCTCAATTAAACACGAGTGAGCTACTCTTCCTCGACTAGTCTGAAGATCATTAGCTACTCACAACTCTCTCTTTAATTATAAGTTGCGTGCTGGATGACAAGTAGTAGTATTGATTAATTAAAGAACAACTTGGGATGTCTCGTCCCAGGATTGGTCGATGACACTGAAGATGGAATCTCCCGATGCATGCTTGTTTGTAATTGTAGGTTTCCTTTTTTTAAAATGTATGCCTCTTTCAATTGGTCCATTTCCAAGGAGTTTGCACACTCCAATACATAAATATAATGGGACTTTGTAATTCTCCTTTCTTTTAATTTTACACTTCAATATGTTCTCTATTCTAATTCTTAAGCCATATAAACATAATGACGAGGGTTCATTTCGTATTTAATAACTATCATTGGATTATTAGTTGACTATGTAGATTATGTAAAGTGTGGATTAGTTGTCTACTTATGTACTAGTGGTTGGAATGCTACCAACTAGGAGTATGTCGGGATGTTGATAATTTATTAATCATTCTATTATTTATCCACAAACCAATTTTTTTATTATCAAAATCAAAAATTTTAAATGCAATAAGTAGTACGAGTTAATGTCTATACTACAGCTAAGGTCTTTGACCCAAACTTTAACCTAAAGCCACTTAAATTTTCACCCACACTAGGGCTAGGCACAAGGCACGAGCAGAAAGGAAGGTAGGGCCTTTTTTGAATTGAAGACCCTCTTAAAACACAGAGATCGTCCCTCTCATATTCAACGGCCCAACCTACACGCCGAAATGAATGGGGTCCACTTTTTTGCTCCAAGTCGTCCCAAATGATCACACCCCTCACGTCAGGTCATGTCCACGCAAATTGGCGTAGAGCCAACCGACGACGGTAGGCCCAACCTGCTCTGTCCCTACGAAGACGAATCACCCGTGTCAATCCAACGGCCATTCACGACACCTTTAGAAACACACGGTGCAGATCGAGGGAATCCAGGAGATTTTGACACCGCCGCCAAGCTGTCCACCGTTGGCCGTTAGGTGGATTCAAACTGATTCTTTTGTTTAGGTCTAAACCGTAGCATATGATGTCCTTTTTATATGTACATATTTGCAAAAAGACTCCCTGTTAGTTTATATTTAAAGGTCGGAAATGACTCACACGCACCAATCAGGCGGGTGGCACGTGTTCGGGCTGGCGGACGCTCAGGGGCAGCGGTCCCCCAATATCCTTCTTTAGTAGTGATCTAATTTTACATGCAATTCTTCTTTGTGACATCCTTTTCGCTCTAAATTGAGTAGGGTCCAGTGAAAACAATATAGAAAATATATGATTCTCATTTTTCTATCGTGAATTGGTTCCAAGACTCCCAAAATTTTCAGATTTCAAGTCAATTGAAAGGTTTTTTTCTATTCATTAGGTTAAACATGTAATGGAATATTTAAATTTAATATTTCAGGTTGAATTAATATCAATTTTGATTACCAACATACAAAGAGTTAGGCTTATTTGAAAGACAATTCTGAGCAAAAACAAAAAATATGATAGTTAAAGCTTTTTAAATTCTCATTTATTAGAGAACAACGGTCCAATTACTGCAGTAAAACTTAACTGAAATCCCATTATACATGTCTCAAATTCAACTCTTACCTCCACACTTGGTAACTATGTCGTAAGCAAGTTTAAAAAAAACTGCATGGGCGGCAACATTGAGGGTTCTGGAATATAATCTAACCATTTTTTCTTAGAGGTGCGTTGAAGTTTATGTCATGAACATAAAAAAGCAGAAAAATACGATATTTCTTTTTTCTAAGTCCTCGTTCCATGTGTGACGCAGGGCAAGAGCCAACTCACTTCTGCCGTAGCCATGGTAAATCCCAAAATGATTACGCTCAAAAGACCATTGTTTGCAGCCTTAATATGGGAGGTTCAAGCAATAGAGACGAGTTATTAAAAGTCTCTTTACGCCGAATGTTATCGAGTTAGTCTAAAGTTTCGTGTACGGACAAAAAGCATGCATTAGATTAGAACTTCTTCTATCGATTAAATTTAATAGACATCCCATTTTGAACTTCATTAAAGTTTTTATTATCAATTAGTGTGGAAATAAAAGAGAACTGGGACCCATTAGGTTGCTAGTATATATAGTCTTGTATTTTAGCGATGAGAGAATCTCACATTTGCATTAAAAATTGAAGAGCAAAGAGGGTCTGGTCTGCTGCCTGCTTACCATATATTCGGCTTTGTTTTCGACCTTTTTTACTTATCGGTATTTCCGGAACTACCCCTTCGGAGATGCACAGCTAAAGGACAGCCCTTGGGCGCTCCTCGAAAGCCGAGCCAGCGTTGGCGGTGCCGTCAGGCTCGGACCACAATGCGCCACCGTGTTCGCCTGGCACTTGGCTTCACTGCCCCACAACTGCGGTGCCCGAGGCCACAACTACTGTTTTCCCGTTACAACTTACACTTACCCCACTATTATTAATTTCTTCTTCCATCAATTACGAGGTCTTTTTTTTCTAAATCCATTTTGTCATTATAATCGAATTATATATACTCCTAAACTTTATACCATTATTATCCTAACCTATGCAAATATGTAATGTTGGAACCTGCCGTTAGACATCAACGTACCATGCACATTTCCGAATATTATATATTGTAAATAACCTTAACACATATATTCCTGTATTTCATTTCATATCATATAATATAATTTTTTTTAAAAAAAGTCTTAAAGAAACAGGTAAAGGTTTCTTCTTTTTTTCTCGTACTATCACAAAATAAGAAGTTTTGTATATAACTTTTTTTAATATAATATGATTTTAGAAATTAAATATAAATGACACCCCATATTATTATTATCCCTCAATATTTAAATAATTACATATAATCATAGTATATACATGAAAAAACAAAGCTTTGCAATTATAAATTATGCATAAAATTGAACGAAGAATTGATAAATTAAAGTGAGATATCACATTCGGTATCAAATAATCAAAGTAGAATTAAGTTATCATGCAATAACGGCATTATAAAAAAGTCATTTAATTAAAAGAAATAAAATAACAGGTAAAACTTGATCTTAGAAATGAAAGAATGTTCTATTTAATTTCTAACCATCCACAGCAGAAACAGTAACTAAAAACTCCAGCTGGCTCCCCCACGGAAAGTACCCATTAATACTACAACCCTACCTTCAAACGACACAAACCCTCTCCGTGTAAGAAGAAGCATCCGTTTATACTTCACAAAACGACGGCGTGAACTATTTGTCAACAGTGAGTGGAGGGCGTTTTGGTAACTTCGACCGATCCACACCCTCCTTTTTTGCGCTCCTCCTTTCTCTCTCTCTAGCTCTAGTCCTCCCAGGCTCTTTGGCCATTCATTAGCTTTCTGTGAGGTCCTTTTACTCTCGGCCAACAAAACCAAAACAACTGTTTCGAGTGTTGCTTCTTTAAACCTGAACGACTTCCGATGGTATATTCCTCTTCTCCGACATGGGCTCCGGTGCTTTGAGTGATTCCGGTGCTTTGACCATCACTCCTTTACCTCTCCGGCAGCTTGCCATGTAACCACCCTTGTTCTTTGTGTTTCAATACTCCTGCTTTTTGAGAAAAAAAAAAGATATCTCTTTTTTTCTTCCCGTTCAACTCAGTTTCTGTTTCTGTTTGGTTTTGCTCGGACCTTGTTGTGCCTACTCTGTTCTATCTTTAACATGCTTCTTCTTTCTTCTACTCCTTCCTGTTGATTTTGACAAGTTTGGCTGCTTCTTCAAAACTTCTAGTCGATGCTTTCGTGTGCTTCTTTGTTGACTATCGATTGGAAATGAAATTTCTTGACCGTATTAGATGTTCGGCGATGTTTTCCAGCATTGGTTTTCTATTTTTTAAGTTGTAGAGCTTCTTTGTGATTTTGTTTCAATATCTTACACTTGAAAGAGACGACGGAATCGAAATGGATTTGTAAGCTCTTCTTTTGTAGAAGTACCGGGAACTGTTGACTGTAGTTGGTTTGCGTTCTTGGATTTTAGCCCTGTATATGATTATAACGATGATAATGGCTTCCATATATATGGGAACTGAAATACGACTACTACTTCAGTGGACGATGGAAATGATTTCTATTAATTCTGGGTGTGTTGAGCATCGCTGTTTTAGATACTTCGTTCTTTATTTAGGTTGGCGTTAAGTTCTGAAATTGAGTTGGTGCAACAAACAAATGATGTGGGAAAAAATAGTAATACATGTATAAAACTGTATCTTTTTTTCCTAGTAGATTTTCCTCGTTCTCTTAAGTTTCCTTCACCGATGTCCTGTTTCTTTTACTGTTCTTAGATTGTACTGTACTATGTTAGGCTTTCTTGGATACCGTTTCTTTTTTCCGTGTAACAATTAAGGAATTCATTTATTAATGATTTCCCTAATTAAATGATCGTGGCTTTCTTTACTGTTCATTGAACGGTGGTAATTGGTAAATGGGGACTTAAGTTGGTTATTGGTTTTACGTTTTGGCCTTGCAATATTTTTTTCCTTGACTTCCTGCTTCTTCTATCTTATATTTTCCCTGCTTACACTTTCTGGGGTTGGATGTGTTGATGTCTAGCATTGAAGATTTATTTGCTAGCTTGTGAAATTTTAGGAAGATTTAAAATTTATCGTTCTGTGTTATGTTTATTCAGGGGATGGTTCCGCAAGGCCAAAGCATTCAGTTGTAATCTATTTCTCTTATGTACATTATTTTCCCTTGCTACATATGGACTTGGCACAACAAATGGAATGCAGAAATCAGGAGAATTTGGTGCATGTGGGATCTATGGAGGTGATCGAGGAATTGGTTTTCAAGATTTTGTCTTTTCTGATGCAAACTTTAGCAATGCTGTTGGAAGTCCAAAATCCCATGTTAACATTGAGACTATTTGTGCTGATTCTGATTCATTCTGCTTTCCTTCGACGTTGCCTGGGTTTTCATACAGAGAGCACAAGCTTGAAGTTGGAGGTCTAGAAGTTGGTAGGCATCAGTATGATAGTCAAATTTCAGTAAGATCAAATGCTGATAATGGAAAGAACAGTAACAAGAGCTGGTCATCAGATTCTGGTATTTTTGAGCTGCTGAATGGCAATACTGTTTCTTGTTTTCTGAATGTCAGACGAGGTACTGATAAATTATCATCCGTGCAAACTGATCCCGTGGATCAATATGATCCTTCCTCTTGTAGACACCCTTTACGAAGCCAGAGGGGGAATGTTAGGTTGAATGGAAACTCTGAGATGATGCAATCTAGTTCTTTTGGTACTTCTTCACCCCATGTGGAAATAGACCCCCCTGTGCTTGACTGGGGAGAGAAGGATTTATACTTACCCTCTGTAGCCCTTTTAACTGTGAGAAATACATGTAATGACAGCATTTTACATATCTATGAACCGTTTCTTACCAATTTACAGTTTTATCCCTGTAATTTTAGTGAAATTTTGCTAGGACCTGGTGAATTAGCTTCAATTTGTTTGGTATACTTACCAAGATGGATGGGTTTGTCCGCAGCTCACTTGATCTTGCAGACAAGTGCTGGTGGTTTTCTGGTGCAGATTAAGGGTTATGGTATCGAGTCCCCTTACAAAATTAGCCCCATAATGACCCCTGGTGTTCCTGCAGATGGACAGTCAAGTAGGAATTTGTCCTTGTTTAATCCCTTTGATGAAACCCTTTATGTGAAGGAAGTGAGTGCGTGGATATCTTTTTCTGTAGGGAATGTTTCCCACCACATTGAAGCAATCTGTAGAAGAGAAACTATCGAGAATTCAAATCAGCTTACTGTATTGACTGCTAATGATTGGTTAGTTGTGAAGAATGACCACGTTGATTCGCCACTAATGGGTATCAGACCTCTTGAGAATTGGGAGATTGGACCTAAAACCAGGAAAACTATTTTAGAGATTGAGTTCTCATTTGTCACTGAAGGAAGAATTGCAGGTGCTTTTTGTATGCAATTGCTGAGGTCTTCTCAAGAAAAGTCTGATACGTTAATGATTCCTCTGGAGGTTGATCTTGACAGAAAAGTTGTTTCTGATGGAACAACAGGCTCTCTTTCAAGTTCTCTTGAGGTGTTAGTACCATGCAATGCCAACTGGACAGCTTTTGTGGTCATCTCTTTGAGAAACCAGGGACCTCATGTATTGAAGGTAATGCAAATTAGTGAAGTTGCGGCAAAGAAGGTTTTCCAGATAAAGTATGTTAAAGGCTTGCTTCTTTTCCCTGCCAGTGTAACAAAAATTGCCACATTGACATGCAGTCAAGTGCTTGCAAAGTTACGTGATTCCCCAACCAAATTGTCAAGTCTTAGCAAAAAGTGCAAATTGGTTGTTCTGACAAATGACTCTAGCAGTTCTCAGATTGAAATCACTTGTCGGGATGTATTGGATGTTTGTCTGGGAGCTCAAAAGGATTCCACTGTTGGATACAATCATAGTCCTGAAAGTTATGCAATTTGCAATAGGGATCCAGGATCCTTGGATAGTAGCAAGCAAATTTCTTCACAAAACAAGGTAAATTGATTCTGATAGACATTTCTTGTTTTTGATATTCTAGATGCCTATTTGTGAGGATTTAAATTTTTATCAGAGAGATTTACCAGAGTTATATATTCTTTCTCATCATATGGATGGTAATATTTCTAATTCTGTAAAAATACATCAGAAGAATGTCGGATAACCTTGGTTTATATTTTAAATGCTTTTTTTCTGGGAGGGTAGCAAGCAATATATGGTGTGACTTTATTCCAATTAGTTTAAAGACAAAGTTACAAAGTCGAGGGGAACTGCTTGTTACTATACGGAGAAAAAGTACTTTATTTTTTTCCTTCTAGAGTTCAACAGCTCTTGAATCAGGTTTACATGATCACTAACATCTTTAGCTGGGGGGTATCAATATTTTATTAGTTAGACTCGAGTCAATAGAGGAAGGAAAAATCTTCAGGATCATGTGTTTAGTAGAGTTTTTAAACTGATTCACCAGTCTGCTACTGTGTCATGTTAGAATCTTGAGTTGTCTACAGCTGTTGTAAAGATTTGGTTTGGTTTTATAATCTTCTGTGGAAAACGCCATCCTTCCAAATTCTTTTCCCTACCTTCTTGCCAACTCCTAGAACATTGCACCTGTGGGAGGTTTTGGGCTTGTGAGTGGGAGTGGGTTGAGTTCTGGAAAGGATAAAAGATTATTATTCTTTCGTTTTTATATCTTTGTACTATATGAACACACATTGCACAGTTGCATCTGAATCTATGTTTGTTAGCCTATGTGACTATGTACTCTAGCATGTAAAGAAGCTAGTACGTCCCAAATGGCCCTGAAGGTGTCCTTCCTAATTACTTGCAACTAAGGTCTCTCAGTATAGAATGCCCATATTTACATGTTCCATTTGATATTCATTGTGCATTGTGCTAAGGTTCCTTCCTGAATTAATGTTGAAGGCATTGGAGATGGAAAAAGTGGACGAGTATGTATTGGGAAATTGGAAATCTCAATGTACTACGTATGGCATGTCTGTGCTCGATGATCAGGAGTTGGTGTTCTCAATGGTTGAAATTGGAAATCGTGCCCCTAAGTGGATCATCGTGAAAAATCCTAGTCAAAAGCCAGTTGTAATGCAACTCATTCTTCATTCTGGAGAAATTATAGAGGATTGTAGGACAGATGGAATTTTGCGTCCCTCTTTTTCAAATAGTTTGCTTCATACCGAGCTTAATGCATCGACTAGGTATGGATTCTTGATGGAAGAAAGTTCACTTACAGAAGCTATAGTCCATCCTTATGGTAAAGCAGCATTGGGGCCTATATTCTTTCACCCTTCAAGTCGGTGTGGATGGAGAAGCTCAGCTTTGATAAGAAACAATCTGTCTGGTGTGGAATGGTTACCGCTCCAGGGATTTGGGGGGTCTGTTTCTCTACTCTTGCTTGAGGGATCTGTGCCTGTTCAAGAAATAGGATTTAGTCTAAATTTCACAATTCTAGATACTTTCTCTCCTCTGGGTGTGGTATTTCTCATGAAAAAGGTCTCTTATGCTTGTTCTCAGCCATTGTCAAAAGAGCTGCATGTCAAGAATATAGGAGATTTCCCGGTTGTGGTGAAAAGAATTGAGATTTCGGGAACCCAATGTAGCTCGGATGGCTTCTGTATTCATCCTTGCAAAGGGTTCTCTCTTGAGCCAGGAGAGTCGAGAAAGCTTCTTATTTCATACAATGCTGATTTTTCTGCATCCACGGTACAAAGAGATCTTGTATTGTTCTTGAGCAGAGGAATTCTCATAATACGGATGAAAGCAAGTATTCCCTTTCACATATTTAATCTTTGTAGGAAGTCAGTGTTCTGGATATGGCTGAAGAAGTTATGTGCAGCATTTGTCCTTCCTGCTTCATTTATCTTTCTGATATGCTACTGCATACTTTTTCAATTGGTTGCACTTGGCTCAGAGAGCTACTCCTATAAGAATAGCAAATGTTCTGGTAATACCATAAGAAGTGCAGGAAAGTCTTCTCGTATGCAACGAAACCCGAAAAACAAACCCCCTCTTTCTACTGAGGTGGACAACTTCTTAAGGTCAGGTGGTGAAGATATATCCTTGAAACAGGCGGCTATGTATCTTAGAGATCAAGATGGACTGGCAGAGCAGGGAATGATCATTCAAACACCAGAACTAGGAAATCATAAAAAAACTGACAATTTGATGTGCAATGACAAGGATGTGGCAATACTGGCACTGCCATCAAAATCTATGAGTGAGAATTCAGGCTCAGTTGAAGCTTCTCAATCCTGTGAACTTACTGTTAGGACAGGAAGAGAGAGAGGCAGAAGGCGACGGAAGAGGAAGGGTGTTAATGCAGTTTTAACAGGACTCGTGGAAGTCTCAAGCAGTCAAAGTGGAAATTCTACACCTTCATCGCCCTTGTCACCTGCAATTTCTCTGGCCCCTAATGCTACATTGTTAGCATCTCCTAGTTCGGACGCAATTGAGGCCGCAGGTCCTTTCAGTCAAGTGGTTAACCAGCATTGCAGGAAGGTTCAAGTTTCTGAACCTGCTTCTGGGGATGTCTCTTTCAAGTACTGCAATAACAGCTGCTTTTCTTCTGCCACGGAGCAAACTTTGGTGCCAAGGAAAAGTTTAAACAAACATGTTCTGTTACCTTCTGCAACATTTCCTAGTGCTGGTAGGTCTGCTTCCAGTATGCTTCCTTCAACACTAGGTGCTTGTTCCACAATTGCTCCTCGTGCTCGAGCTCCAGGACCTAAAGTTTACAGTCAAGGAACTGATAATTTGGAAAGGAAAGGAGGGGACAAATATACATACGATATCTGGGGTCACCATCTTTCTGGCCTCCATTTAACAGACAATCTGAAAGATGTGCCAACAATGAAATCCGTAACAGCAAACAATTCCAATAGTTTCTTTGTAAACGATCCACAAGCTCTTGTAGCAAAATCTAAGCCAAAGTATGTCAGCTGCTTTCAACCAGAGGGTTAATGTTAATTTTATTAAATAATCACCTGGTGTTCTTGAGGTTCTACTCATCGCTTTGCTCTTTTGACATGGATCACCTTGGTAACTAATATAAGAACAAAAGATGATAATAACTCCTAAAACCCTCTGGTATCAAGATTCAAGAGCATTCTGCCGTTTCTATTCCATTCCAACAGTATCTTGGTAAATAGTTTATATTCTGGAAAACAGAATGCTGCAGAAGGCAAAAACAATGAAACATGCGGTTTTTACCTATGGATTGGATGGTATGTTAAAAAGCCTTTGCAGAGACAGCGGATTGATGGGATCAAATTTGTTTCCTATAAATAATTATTATGTGATTGGGATTCCGATAATTAACTATGCAAAACAGAAATGAATATATTGGTGTCTAACCAAAGAAAAAAGTCTAATCCACCAAAATCTCATGGAAACATTACATGATAGAGGACTGTCTAAATGTAACTCGTCCATTTTGTTTACGTGCATATCGATTCCTTGGTCCTGTTTTAGCTTCCCCGTATTGAAATGATTATAATCTAAATCTATATATCTATGTTAAAGTGAAAAAGCGTTATTTCTTTGTCACAGGATTATTCTTTTTTGAAAATGAAAAGTTTCAACTAAACAAAATGTAACTGACAGCAGAAACTATGGTATAATTAACCCCTGCACAGTGAATACCCTCACAGAAAGCAACATCCTCGTTCCCTCCTGAAGCAGGTGTGGAGGTTACCTTCTGTTAAATATGCGAAACTTGACTTCCCCTCCATCCTTGGTACTATCTCGCTTCCGGAGTACTCAAATCAATTGATATATGGCGGCTTCACATCCTCTCTTCTTGCTCCTGGCGGTTGATACACGATACTGGTCAGCTACTATTGCTTGTATATTTGGCCCAATTTGAGTTGCATGCACAAATTTTATGTTCCATCCTCTTCTATGAAATTCATCTATTTAACTGCTGAAGTTGCATGTTATGGGATCTGCGGAATTCTCCATTACGGCACTTTTCTCTGATGAATAGCCGTTTCCTTATATAATTGATTGTCATATCAGTTCATCTATCTGCTGCATAGGATTCCTTTGTGAAGAATCTTCTATTCCTTTCCCCCATATGTTATAAATTTTGCTACTAATACCGTTCAGCTCCCTTTTTTTTTTTTTTCTGCTACATCATTGTATGAAATCAATGTTATGGAAACTCGGGTTAATTTCCACTAATAACAATAAATTCACCTTTAGTACTATTGCCTTGATAAATAAAGTGTGAACAATTATACTAAAAAATCACAAAAGGTAAATTCCTGAGAAATACTGGAGAGGTCACAAACGAGCACTTAAAATCCTATATCCCAAATATAATTTTTCTAGACATATAATTTAGTAGCTCAATAATTTACTACAACCATACTCGACAATAACAATTAAATAAACAAATAAAAAACACTAGAATTTAACAAGATTCAGCCAATTATACCTACTTCTTCAAGCACTACTAAATTGATATTTTACTTATTTTGAAGCAAAAGATTACAAATGGAAAGAAACTAGGATAATTATCAAGATGAAAAACCCTCCTTTTAAAACTTAAGGAGACTCTCCTATCTTCACAATTTTCCAATATGGGATATCAAAATATGTCATAAGTCACTAATTCTCCACTTTGACATATTTCCCATGTCATAAGTCAATAATTCTCCACTTTGACATATTTCTCAATCTTTTCTCTCAAAATCCCCTCGCAAATGAAGCTATCTTTAGTAATGTCTCCAATTGCTATCAGATTCTCAAAATGTTAATCAAGTTCATACGTAGTTTGAAGTTAACTGTAGTCACCACTTTTGTCATCATGTCTACAAGATTTTCAGAGGTTAGGATTTTCTAGAGTATTATTCCACCGTCTACAAAATGAAAGCGAGCGTTGAAGGGTTTTGTCCTTGCATGATAAACTTGGTTCTTTGTTAAATTAATAGCACTCTGACTATTATAATGTACTTTGACATGCTTCTATCCAATTTCCAATTCATCAAGCAATCCTTGAAGCTAAATTGCCTCCTTCACAACCTCTGTAGCTGTCATATACTCTACCTTCGTAGTCGACAAAGCAACTGTTAACTGTAAGGTAGACCTCCAATTGACTGACGCTTTTGCAAGAATAAACATATGACCAGTAGTTGATCGACGCTTATCTAGGCCAATTCCGTAGCTTTTTGTTCAATTTCTCGTGGAGTCAAATTCTCATCAATACGAGTCAAGGGAATGGATCCCTACCCTCTGATTTCAATATAAAGGACACGCCCAACATAAATACCTTAGATCACCAACATAGTCGGAATCACAATATCCAATTAAACAATGATCACCTTTCTTATCCCGCTCAAACATTAATCCAATATCTATAGTATTCAGAATGTACCGCAGAATCCATTTCACAACTTGTCAATGTTCCTTTCCAGGATCATGCATATACCTACTCACAATCCTAATTGTATGTGAAATGTCGAGCTTTGTACATATCATAGTATACATTAAGCTACCAACAACATTTGCATAGGGTACTTTTGACATGTATTCTCGTTATGCATCATTCTTTGGAGACAAAAATACACTGAGTTTAAAATGAGGAACGAGCGAAGTACTGACAGGCTTTAACTTTTCATTCAAGCCAAAATGTTTTAATACCTTTCTCAGATATTGTTTCTAAGTCAAACAAAGCCTCCCAAATTCCTTATTTTTGCTTATCTCCATGTCAAAAAATTTCTTGGCTTCACCCAGATCCTTCATTTCAAACTCATGATTCAACTGAATCTTCAATCTCTTAATTTCTCGTTGATTCTTTGAAGCTATCAGCATATCATCAATATACAGGAGAAGATAGATGTAGGATCCATTTTGTAGCTTAAAAAATATACACACTGATCAAATTTGCTTTTTGTATACTTTTACCCCATCATAAACTTGTCAAATTGCTTGTATCACTGCCTCGGGGATTACTTCAATCCATACAATAATTGTTCAAGCTTGCACACCATATTCTCTTTTTTAGCAACTTAAAAACCTTCGGGTTGAGTCATATTGTAACATCCCGTCACCGATGGGATGACCATATTGGTAATTTAGAATGGGTTAGGCTTGTGCATTCATTTTTCGGCATACACATTTATTATTTAACCTCTCTATATATATAGATAAATGATCATTGTTGCACTAGCATATACGTGTACATGCATGTATGACATATTCCCGGTATATTTGTGTATATTGGAAATTCTGTGATATTTGGGTAGATTGTGTTTTGCATATTGAATTGGAGTGAAAAATGAGATCTAGGGGTTTGAAATATGGAATTGGAGTGTATGATCATGTGTTTTATATTTATGAGGATTTTTAGGAATTTTTCTGAAATTTTCGGAGTAATAGGTCCGGACCAGAAAAATGACCAGATGGCTGATAAATTGAATTCCCGGTTCCAAAATTGATTGTCCAATGGCACGGAAAAATTAGAGTCATGAATTGGGGATTATTACTTAGAGCCATTGGAAATTAGGGAGAAAATTAGAAATAAATTTGAAAAGAGAAAGAACCTTAGAAAGAAACATGTGATAAGTGTCTAGGTCATTAAACCTACCAAGTACCAAATGCCTTAAGTTTTCGACTTTTTCCTTTTGAAAGTTACCTAAATCACTTGAGCAGTAGATTATTTCCTCTACTTTAGGGCATTGCTTCTCCTTCCTTCGTGGGTTATGCTTCATCCTCTCTACAAGATTAATTGCTGCTCACTTGCTTGCTTCTTCTTCTTCGTGCAAAGCCAACCTTAAACTTTATTGATGATGAAGATTTGTGTGGGGTTTTGAGAGAGGGCCGTAGGTGTTGGTGAGTTAGAGAAGTTTTTGGAGTTTTTAAGAGTTGGAAGCTTGAGTAGGTAAGGAATTTAATTATATGTCATTTATTTAGTAGTTAAAAGCATTTATGGTGTTTATTGTGAACGATTGTGGTAGTTTAGGAAGTGATATGGCTGTAATTTGGTAGAGAGAAGATGAGAAAAATGTCGAGGAAGAAAGGGTTTGGATCGCACATTGTGGCGTGCCTGCGCCACGACACGGCGAGAAAGAACGTTCTCACCGCGGCGTGTGCAAGGGTCCTCGTCGCGGTGAGCTTCAGCATGCCACGCCGCGGCGAGCTTCTTTCGTACGCCGCGGCGAGCTGCTTCATGTCGCCGCGGCAAGCGTCTATTGGCCGCGGCGAGCACTGTTTTTGTATACTGATATGTTTTAATAATTTGGGCATAACTGAAAATGTAGACCTCTAAATGAAGTGATTTTGATTCGTTATAAACTAGAGATAGAGGCCTACAATCGATGTGAAGAAAGAAAGTTTGAATTCAGGTGTTTAAGATCTCAAATTTTGAATGAAAATGAAGTGTAGATTTCTATTTCAAACTAAGGATAGTTTCTTGATATTTGGAGCTTAATTCTGAGACTTTCGAATCAAGTTAAATGCTTTTGGGGCTTTTAGCAACATAATACAATGGGTGAATTTGATCTACTTCGAAATGACATTGGTTTTGAGATTTTTCCTGAGAATGTCTTAGTGTTGTATGATATAGTAAATTGGGCAGGAGCCTTGGGATGAACTTGTGGAGTTCTAAATTACATTAAATGAGTTATGGAGTCTATAAATTTCTATCTTTTGGAGAAAAAGAGTTGAGATGGGAAGTTTTGGGAATAGTGTCGGGAATGTCATGAACATGTATTGTACGCATTTCTAATCGTTGCTTGTGCATTATTGAGTATTGTAAATTGTGCAATTAGTAATGTTTGTGTATTCTGATTGTTTTAGAGGCTCTTGTGGAG
>JANSVB020000446.1:720892-744085 GCA_025504935.2 Erythroxylum haughtii
TGCACAAGTACAACACAAGTGAGAGAACTCAGAAAAACAATAATACTGTACTAAACTGTCCCAATAACAGCATTTGACACTTGACGTAGTTTTTTTAATCGCCTCTCTTGTCACCTTCTTCTACTTCTGTTATATATCTTAGTAATTGTGAGGCTATGGATTTTGTTATAATAAGCTTATTCGATTAGTTTAATGAGTTTTGTCCGAGTCCCTCTCTCTGCTACTCTTTTCTTGGATGGCGCTTTTAAGCTCCAAATCCAATCCTCGTCCTTTTTCTATCTTATTCTGCTATATTGCTACGAGCTTTTGTTGCTTTCTTTTCACTCTGTTCGAGACTTTTTTTTTTCCCTTCTATTTTAATGAAACAAGTAGAACTGGTGAGCAAATGCTTCCAATAATGTACGGGCATTCCCATTTCTAGTCCCTCTCTTTCTCTGCTTTCAAGTTTCCCGCTCTCTGTAAAAAATTCTGAAGGCAGTATGTTCTATTTTTCCTCTCTAATGGTGGGTTTCTTTTACTTTTCCGGAATCTTGACTGGACTATGAACTCAATCATTCACTTCTTTCCCTCCTTTTTTTTTTTTTTTTGTTTAATCAGGTTCTGATTGATATTTGGTGAATTGTTGTTTCGTTTCGGAGTGTGGAAAAGATGAATACTAGAGTCCGCACTGCTCTTCAAGCAATAAAAGCTTCTTCAAACAATGACAAGGTAGTTTCTTCTCTAGCCTCTGTCGTTCACTCCTCTGTCAGCCATTTTTCTTTTAAACACAGCTTTTTTTTAAAAAAAATTAAGATGGCATTTTCAGTTTGCTTCAAGTAGAGAAATAAGCTTAATTTGTTATTCAGTATATATTCTCTAAAATAGTATGTGTAAGTTGTGGGAAGCTTTGATTGGTTTCTTTTATATGTTCTTGCTCAATGGAAAACTTATCCGAAACAGAAAAGGTATGCACTTTAGAATTTAGATCCAAAAATCATCTCTTGGTTCTTTCACTTATCTCAAGAAAGGAATAGTTTCTTCTTTTGCTTTTCTTTTCTTTTCAGTATATTTCTCTATGCGACCTTTTGTGGACTTATATATGCATCTGATATTTAATGTATAAAGAAGGAGATGATGGAGAGTCCAGGAAGCAGGATACTTGGTGCTCGGAAATCTGCAGTTAATCAGAGACGACTGAACAGGGAAAGGAAATTGGCCTTACTAGAAGAAGTAACTAATATTTCAGATTAACTTCATCTCAGTATTCGTATCGGAAACCATCCCTGTTACTTCCTTTATTTAACTGTTACTTAGCTATAAATTTTCAGGTTGATAAGTTAAAGAAGAAGCTTAGGCAAGAAGAGAACATTCACAGAGCATTGGAGAGAGCTTTTACAAGACCTTTGGGAGCTCTACCACGCTTACCTGCTTATCTTCCTCCATATGTGAGTAAATTCACTGTTCTTTCCCCTCTCTCCCTCTAATGTTTCCTAAGGAAATTTGCTTTCAGCAACAGCTATTGATAGAACCAATGAAATTATTGATTTCTGAATTCAATCTTGTAATGCGGGTCTTATTTTGTTGTGCAGATGTTAGAGCTGCTTGCTGAAGTAGCTGTGTTAGAAGAGGAGGTTGTTAGGCTTGAAGAGCAAGTTGTGAATTTTAGACAAGGACTCTATCAAGAAGCTGTATACACCTCCTCCATGAAAAATGTTGAAAATTGTGATGAAGTTAATGATCAATCATTGATATCAAGATTGAAGCACACACGATCAAAATCTCTATCCCAGGGAGAGGTCAATTTAGCGTCATTTACTGCTGCCCGGCCTCAACCTTCTCTTGCCAGAAGCATGTCAAGTAGAAAGTCTTCTTCGGACTCCATCCTTGATCGATCAGGGCAAAGTTCTAACAGGTCTGGAAATGGGAAACAAACTTTCAGTAAACTGGGTACCTCTTCATCTCCAATTGACGATGGACGAGGTAAGGAGAACAGATCGATTATAAATTCTGTTAAGAGTAGGCAGTCTCCAGATCAAAAATGTACAAAAACTGTTACTCCAGTAAGGAGACTATCAAAGAAGCATGACTCAGATGAGAAGTGTTTTGAACCTCTAAAGTTGCAGGTACATTGTAAATGGACGGATTATATGCGAGCAATAGTCTATGCTGTGTTGCAGATTTTTGATTGTGAACATTTTCTTGCTCAGCTAGAGTGCAGATTGGTAGAACCAGAAAGAGCACATGAATGCTCTTCAGGCTACTCGGATGGTAGAGTATCAGATACTAGTACTATGCCAAACAAGGTATCTGAGGATATGGTTAGATGCTTGTCCAACATTTTCATAAGAATTAGCAAATTGAAGGACAAAGCAGCAGATTCAGCTGCTTTTCCAAGTCAATTTTGCGATCCTTATGATATCTCTTCAGAAATCAAGACTAAAGACATTGGTCCATATAAAAATCTTTCTACAATTGAAGCCGGATCAATTGATCTCAATCGTGTAACAAATTCCTTGTTTCTGATCCACAGATTAAAGTAAGAGATTGCATAAGTTTTATTTTAAGATTTTTTTTTCACGAAGATGCAATAACATTGGTACGCTGAAGTTGTTTCAGGTTCCTACTGGAGAAGCTTGCGACTGTAAACTTGGAGGGTCTTACCCATCAGCAAAAGCTTGCTTTCTGGATAAACATTTATAATTCATGCATGATGAATGTAAGGTTCAGTCTGTTCTTGGTATATGTGAAATCTGAAAATATAACTGAGAAGTCAGAACAGGGTTTGGAGAAATACGTTATACGTCTAAAAGCATTTTGTTTTATCCTCCTTATACCACACGTTGACAAAGCTAGGCCGCTAATCCTTCAGGCTATTTTGGAGCAAGGCATTCCTGAAACTCCCGAAATGGTTGTGGCACTAATGCAAAAGGTAAGAAGTACCTTTCTTCTTCTCAAGTTCTCGGAAACCTGGTGAACATTAATGAACTGAGAAATTCTCGTTAACCGTGAAATAAGAGTTCACATGGATGCTTTGTACTAAATGCTATGAGGTTCCTGACAGTGGTCCTTCTACATGCACATGCATGAACAACAACTTCTAACCATCAATAGTATAGGATTGACATTAGTATACATCCTTCAGGCAACAATAACAGTGGGAGGAAGGTTGTTGAATGCAATTACAATCGAGCACTTCATCTTGAGGCTTCCTTACCACTTAAAATTCGTGAGTCACTTTATCTAAATAAAAGATAGTGAATCACCAATACTGTTTCTTACAGTATTTTGCTTACTGGATCATTTTCGATCAATATGGTAGACTTGCCCGAAAGCAGCAGCAAAAAACGAGGAAATAAAAGCACGCAGCAATTTCGGGTTGGAGTGGTCTGAACCTTTGGTTACATTTGCACTTTCCTGCGGAAGCTGGTCCTCCCCTGCAGTAAGTTTGGTTCCATTATATATTATCATTAATGATCAGGGTCAAAAAAATATTTATGAATTATTTCTTGGTGATGTAGTTTCAGTAGCACACTTGCAAACATATGCAGGTAAGGGTATACACAGCCTCTAAAGTTGAAGAGGAACTAGAAGCAGCAAAGGGAGACTATATACAGGCAGCTGTTGGGATTTCTAAAACAAACAAGTTGATGATCCCCAAGCTGTTGGATTGGTACCTACTAGACTTTGCCAAGGACATGGAGTCATTGGTGGATTGGGTGTGCTTGCAGCTACCTGACAAATTAAGAACTGAAGCAGTCAAATGCATTGAAACAAGGAGACGAAGACACCGTGTTTCACATATAGTACAAGTCACGCCTTATGATTTCAGTTTCAGGTTGCTTCTACAAAGGTGAAAAGTATTCCGGACATTCATTATTGCCAAGATTGGATTGTTGGAACTGTACATGGCCATTGTACATATAAAGGGGGATATTATAGCTTCTCATGTACACAAAGTGGGTGAGTATGGGATTTCCTAATCAGGCTCCTTCAGTTTTCTCAAGTTGCTAAAAAATTCAGTCAAAATTTTACGTCTTAGTAAATTTGATACCATTGACACTTTCAATCTCAGACTGAGCAAGTTCTGACACCTTTTATGGGGCTGTTATTCGATATTGTTTTTACCTAAATCAGCATTATTATCTAACAAAAAGCACTATTCACACGTATACAACGATAGTCCTTAGAAACCAAATCATCCTGTTTAAGACTTCCAAGTACCAGGAGACAATACATTCCTACTGTAGTATAAGGTGGCTCGGTGAAAAAAACTGACGAACATTTCACTTCCCAAACGCCTCCAATGTCAACCAAGACAAACTACGCCTATCATACATCATAATGTACAATATTGTAATAGTATACAAAAAGAAAATTAATGATTATATAACAAAGGAAATGTGAAAAAAAAAATGAGAATCCAGATAATGCTAATTGATTATAATAGATGTACACAGCTAATTGGCAAACGCTAGTTGTCCTCTCTTCGGTGACTCGCCTCGGTTTCATCCAAAACAATGTTTCCTACTTAAGTCTTGGTCTGAATGCAGTACCCGCAAAATATCGGTGACGGGATTTTTCAGGTTTCTTATCGTTGTGCTAGATCATATCTCAGCCGAATGGTGAAGTCAGAGGACCAGTAGGTGCATCAGATCTTTGGATACTTCCCATGCCACATATGATGCATCCAGGTGCCGCAAGGGCTGAAAATTTGGCCCCGCAAAGATCACAGACATCGTATCCAATGGTTGATAAGCGACTGAGTGTGGCAGCACAGAATTGGGAAGGATCTTCCAGGGGATCAATGGACTTGTTCGTTGCACCTCTCTGAACACACATGTCAATCAGGCTTCTTAACTCATCCTGCTTATTTGGTGGAGCCTTGGTGAGAAGGAGCTCAAGCATCTGCTTGCTATAAGCATAATTCTGTACTTCCATGTTTCGTTTAATGGCAGTTCGAATACAATTTATTCGGTGCTTTGCTTGAAGAGGTAAAGAACTCAAATGTCGTGTCAGCCTTGCCATCTCATCTTTTGCACTGAGTGCACTTGGACCTTGAACTTTCTGCAACCGAGCAATTTCCTGTACAAGGATGTTAAATCGTTAGTTATGGTCAGTTCTATGTTCAGTACCTTTAATATTGGATGGCAAAGCCCAACCTAGTAGCAATAACCAATATCTGTCATGAGGTGACAGTAGAAAGTCAAGTTGGTTAATGGGAAAAACTGGATAAAGACTAATACCAGAAGAAGGGTAACTGCAATCTTGTACTGAGCACAAATGGTTGCCTGCGCTTTGATATCAGCTCCACGAGAGAAATCCTTGGCTAATGCCAAGAAACCTTCATCGAAACAGGATAGTGCATCTGGAAGTTGGTTCTGCTCAAGGTGAGCAAGCCCAGTCTTGAAACATACTGAAGCAGCTGCCCCTCGTGGAACCTATTAAATGCCACACGACAACAGTGATATCAGGAATAAGTAAGCCCAGAGGCTCAACATGTCTGCCAGAACAGTATAGCATATGATATTTGGTAGACAATATACTGCAGGTACAAGCTGCTGCAGTTGGTGCATGCAAAATTCTAATGACTGCAAAATATAATCTCCAAAAAAGGTTGATAGTGTCCAAAACTTTTAATTCTCAATACTTAAATTTTATTGTGGTAAACTCTTCTACACTTCACAAATACTAATGAGAACTACTTTTTAATGAATTTCCTTTTCTAAAAGGAAAAGAACAAAGAACCAAAGCACTACGCCAAGGAAAACTAGCCTGTTACTAAAACAAAGACTTTGAGGTCGAATGCTCTTCTTTTGGGTATGAAGTTGGCTTTAAACGAAAGGAAAAGGAAGGGTGCAAAAAAAAATGACAAAGGAAAGAAGTAAAGTTGTACCAAGCCTGGTCGCACGGCGGATGGAGGGGAGGCAGCTCCAGGAGGTTTTCCTGAATCTGCAGAATTTGGAGCTCCAAGAATAGTAAGATCAAGAGGTTGCGAGAATAATGGGGTCTGAGGTGCCTGAACCTGAGGTTGAGGAACACCAGCCTGAAAGGGGCCTTGGGTAGATATAGGAACCTGACTGGGGCCCTTAGGTGGAACACCACCATCGGGAAGTCCAATAGCATCAAGTGGGATAGCTTGCTGAGTGGCTTGTGGAGGAACACCACCATCAGGAAGACCAACATCAACTCCAGAAGTACTAACTAGATTAGCTGCTGACTTGTCTGAAACCCCTTGAGAAGGTTGATGAAATTTTGCAAGATAAGTTCCTGGAGGGGGTAGTGATGCTGCAACTTGAAGGGATGGTATTGTATCTTGGAAAAAGTTCTCCGGTATAGGTCTAGATGTAACTCCTACACTTGTAACTACAGGAGCCGGTTGTGATACTGGACCAGGTTGTCTCAGTGAGTCGATACCAAACAAGTCAGAAGGGGCAGAAACTGAGGGTGTTGTGGCTACGGTTGCATTGGTAGCAGCAGGTGGGTTGGTCAAAATTTGACCAAGGTCCTGGGAGTTGGTTAATGACTTCGTCCTCATCGGTGGACCTAATCCTTCACCAAGTTTAAACTGCCTGGTGGCTTCTTTGATTTTATTGACATCCACCGTAGAAGATGGCTTGTCGCGTATCCTGATTTGCAGCTTTTTAGTTTTTGATGCTGCTTCCTCATCACTGCTGCTGCCATCAGTGGCAGCACCATACATTGTTTTCTTGAACTCTTCTTCTGCTTTTGCCTGTTCATCAGCAGCAGTTGAACCAGGACTTTGTTTAATAAGCATATCCAGTCCCATCAAGGAATCACCATTTGATTTACCATCAGGTTGTGTCTTAGACTTATTGGATGTGGTTTTAACCAACGAATTATCCTGACCATTAGGCTTATTGTCAGCATTGGGAATGAAAGCCTTGACCAAACTATCTTCCCGTACTTCAACAACAGTGCCTCTTCCTTTGATTGAGCCCAAGTAAACCCCAATATGATCCGTAATAATAGCTGGGATAGTGCCATCATCAGTCTTCATATATGGCATCACTTCAGCAGCCAGTTCCCACTGTGGTACACTTTTCAAACCAGTGGGTGTCTTGATCTCCCAGTTTCCACCACCCCATTCAGGTCCCTTGGGAACCATACTCTCAGCAGCAAAGTTGGCAAAGATACCTTGTGTCCACCCTGTAGAGCGAACTCTTAAGATCCTTTCACAATATCGCCTCAGCTCTGAATCAGCTCCTTCTTCTTCTAGTTTCTGAGCAAGACGCCTCATGGCACTAGGGTTAAGGTGGCATATAAAGAGATCTAACATGCTTTCAAAGTCTGCAATGACTTCAAAAGTTTCTTTTGCACTATCAAACTGACCATACCTGTAATTTGAAAGATAGAAGCTAAGTCACTACTGAGCTTTATGATGGGAAGTATTATTTCTTTTAAGCCAGAGAGGAGAGCTCCAAATATTAGATATACAAGATAGAAAATTAGATATGTTTACATTATTTAATCCTTTAATCATGTCCTATACTTTTATATTTGACCATTAATAGGTTCCAACCTAATCCTGTAAAAACAGAGCAATTGCAATAAAAATATTATATTCATATGAGCTTAAGCTACTCTTAGCTTTTGCTTGAAAGCTTCAATCTTAAAAGATCATTTCAAGAAGAAGCAAGAGAAAATGAAGACATTTGTTACAAGTGTATTCTTTGCCAAACTTGTGTTGGTTTACATGCACGCAGATAAATATCATTACTGACTCAGATCTCTTATAAGGTTTATCAAATGGAAAATTCAAGACAAAGCTGGAGGAAAATAACAAGGGATGCAACAAAAGATGGTAAAACGAAGAGAATAGTTGACAGTAGAATGCTCAACAGGAAAAGACAGAATTTAAAGCCCCAAAGCAGCAGAGACCTTTAAGTCAAAGCACAGATATCTAGGATGGTTAATGACTTAATAATGATGTGATGTCATCCTCTCATTAATAATATTAATAATCCACACACTCGGCATATGAAATTTTATTACACTAAAAGTGAGGAGGGCTTTAGGGATATGTAACATGAATTACTGTCCACGGGAGGATAGAGAACTTGGAAGCAAGTAACAAAATTAGCTGATAGAAACAGAAACGAAACACACAGATCCATTACCATGATTCTTTACTTACTTGATACAAGCATAACCCAGCTGTCGAAAGCGGTGGAATAAAAGAGAGGTTGGAGGACATTTTGGATAATCTCTAGAACGTAAGAATTCATCCTTCAAGACAGATAAAGCAGTAGAAAAACGGAGAGCTTTGATGGCATAAACACCTCGCAATACCTTTGATTGTAAACAACCATGTTAATAAAATGTTAGCAGAAGAATGAAAGCAGATACAGAAAGTAAGCAGTGAAGTTAATCACCTGAGTGAACTGAGGACTAGCTTGGGATAATGATACTGCAAGATCCCCACAAACTGGAGGCCCTCTAGAAAGGATATCAACAGATCTTGGAGTGATACGCAAGCTGTCAAACCTGCACTTAGATGGAAACGTCAACTATCACTATCTGCCATGAACAACTTCAGTTTAACCAATCAGACCCCAATTAAAAGGTTAAACAGGCTACTAATTGAACATTTGCAGATTGTAGTTCATTCACCACATTCAACAAATATTTAACTTGAAAAAAGATAGTATGAAGATTATCAGAAAGGGGATACCTAGATGTTATTTGGTATAAGACTTCACCCAGATCAAGTTTCTGCTCGAAAGTCTGTTGCATGGTGGCAAATCCAATAAGAAGTGGTTCCAGGAGGCCAACAAGACAGCTCCTGACTTCAACTCCCTTTTTTTGTCTGGGATTTATATCCGTTGGATTAGCAATTAGCAACCGATCATTCAAAGCACCAAGCAACACTGAAAAAACAATCAATCCAGTAAACAGATAGATGCTGGTGCAGTCAATTTGACAATAAAACCAATAACAGTAGCAGAAAGGCAAGACTGTCAAAGAAATCATGAGAAGCAAAAAGTCACCAAATAAAGGATAATACCTGCATTAGGCATGCTAATGGACAAAATGGTTCTCACTACTCCATCCCAGCCTAGCATTCTAACTGAAGTAGCAGTCGAGAAGAGAAGAGCAGGCCCAACCCATAAAAGAGATCTGAAGTATGCTATGTTAAAGCATTCACACTAACTTTAGAAGAATTACAAATTACAAAAAATTCTCAAAAAAAAACTATAAATTACAAAAGTTCAGGCATTAACAACAGAAACAAGTTCAGGATATTGATGGAAGTCCTTTATCAATTTTTGTCAAACTGCTTGCCAATATATCAAGGTCTGCAGAAACCATCAGTACTCTTTTGGTGGTCAATATTCCAGCCACATAGCCCCGTAGAGTCTCTTGCCAGTGCACCTAAAGAATCAAAACAGAAGACCAGGTTTTCAGCTTACAGATATTTTCCTTTTGTTTTTTGGCCTTAATAAGCTAATATATTAAAAATAAAGGCAATTGATTAAAAAGCAAACAGGAAAATTTCACATGGGCAATATCCAAAAGGAAGGATAATATTGTGCTTGTCATAGACAATGACAAGAAACTTCAACTTCAACCTATCTAACTGAGGTTTGCACAAAAGAAGTCAACTCCAAGAAAATTCCATTATTACCGAGTGTTACAGAACTTGACCTGCAATTTCCTCAAAACCTGCTTAGAAAGTTGTTATGCTTACCTGTAGCACAATTTCATTCATTTTCAACTTAATTGATTTTCTCCCTTCAGCTTTGGTTGATATATAATGGCCATCTGATGTTGAAAGGCGGTATCCTTGAATCAGCTTTGCAAAGCTAATCTGCTTTCCATCAGAAGCAAACATCAAAGTTGATTCTGCAGCCGCAGTAAGTCACAATCAGTTCAAAAATTATCAGTGGAAGAGACATTAAATAAAAGTATCCCATTGATCAGGCACCTAATGGAGTGGAAAATATGCGGTCAACTTCACTTTCAAACATGAATTGAAGAGGACCCTGAAGAGAACCAGTATTTGTTTCTGCAAAGTGGTTTTCTTCAACCAATAAATTCTTTTCACCAGCTTCGTTTGTAGCCCCTCCTGGAAGAATATACAGAGACAGTCCAGTCTTATCTTCATCAAGAATTGCAAACTGATTGTCATTGGGACCAATAAATGCTGCATCTCGACCTTAAAAAATCCATATGTAATATAGGAACAGTAGTCAGTCCATATTCTTAACTTTACATGCACATCAAAGAGGTCAAATACACGAACAAAAGTCAAATATCACCTTTGATTGTGCTCCCTTTACTGTTTGCTTGTTGGGAATCCGTATTTTCCCAATAAAGGACTACTTCATTTGTCGAACCACTAAATTCATAAACAACAAGAAACAGATGCTGCTTTTTGCTGTATACTATGTGCTTTGGATGATACTCCACATTTCCAGGAATCTGAAACACAAATTCAAAACTTAGAAGCCCGTCTATGAGAGTGGCCTTGCTCTAGGCAATAAGGTTACGTAATTACCGAGGAATACAATTTTTTGTAAGTGTTATCCACCCCAGAGCACAGACTGTATGCCATGAGATTTAAGCCATCAACATAGAAAGCCCTTACAGGATAGTGAAGCACTCTGTTCTCTTTGTTAAAGAAATTTAGATCCAAATGAAAGGGCTGCCAAAAAAACCAACAGTGTCAGATCAAAACTTTAAATGTAAAATTAAAATCAACACAAACAAATCTTTCTTTGAACCTGGCAAACAGGCATGTCCTTCAAATGATGTCTGCTGTCCAACATAGTGATCAGTGGCAATCGAGATATTGGAGCACTTTTCGAATGGCCTTCCATGAAATGCTATGAAAATGATCAGCACTTCACTCTGTCAGAACTATGTCAAATTGGGTACAATATGCTATCCTAGTAACACAAAAATAGGAGGATTCTGAAGTCATGTCAAGGATAACGAAACCCTTTAGCACATAGATTAAAGGGCGCAACAAAACATCCAAATTATGATTCAACTTCAAACTATTGCAGTATGTTAAAGCAATGTAGAGACAAGACATATTCCCACTTCCCAATTGGCAGTGCTATTTCATGAAAGTAGTTCTAGAAATCTGGACTAGCTGCCAACACAACAACTTCAATTTCATTATGTACTTTCCTATAAGCACTAACACAACCGTCATTTCAAATGGAAAAGGAAAACTAGAAACAAGTGCAAACCCACATCCAAGTTAAAGTAGAAACTATAAACTGCCGAAATGAATAAAAATAGTTCTCTGTCAAATTACAAAATTCAATAGAAAGAAGTCTAAATTACGACTCAGACACAAGGAGAAACCTAAGAACGGGACATGGATCAATTGTAAAGAAGAAACCAGGATTAACTCATTATTTTCATCCAGCAAAATCAGCAATTCAAAGCAATAATCAGCAGATTTATATATTAAATATGATGGTTCCCACTTAAGGCTAGTTTACTTGAAACTGTTGAATATAACAAAAAAGGCAATGAAGAACAAGGCAGTAAGGCAACAAAATCTAGACAGAACAAAAGTGCACGAGAAAACCAGAGAGTTGAAGTGCACAAGAATACACTTGGATTCTCAAAGCTGATTAAAAGTGCACGAGAAAACCAGAGAGTTGAAGTCTCCAAAATCTAAGACGAACATAAGTACATAAATGGATCAACAGAAATCTGTTATAGGTCATCAGTATCAGCATAAGTTGAGAATATTTTTAGGAGAACTTGGTCAGGATTACATTAGACATTATTCAAGCCTGAGAAGTGATGAGCCCTTCTGTATCTTTTGTATAGATTGTATATCATAAACACAACACATTGCTGCAAAATACTAGTATGAAGTTAAAATCCTTTGCCAATCATTCCCCCATCCAAGTCCGCACTCTTAACAGTCATAAAAAGAACAAGTTAAAAATATAGGTCCAGCTATGACAGATCTTTTAGTGAACTGAGAAACTATCTAGAAGCAACAAAAAAGGAGCTTATGAGAGAAGAAGAATAGCGTGATTTGAAAGTAACATACACTGTAAAGGAATGCCTTCCTCGCAATATCAGCAATTGTAAGTTGACTTTGACTGCGAATTAACAAATATTTTCGGTGAGAATTGAAAAAATAAACTGAAAATAGTTCAAATTAATAAATAGTTTCTAGATCCTACCTACAAGTTAAAGGTTGACAACACAATACAACCCTAACCACAACACCCAGTTGTCCCCTCACCCTCCACCCAGGATAGAAAAGGAAAACAGTACAACTATAAGACTTTCAATAAACCAACCTACTCTTTCCTGACAAAAACCAAAGTATCTTTGTCACTATTTGAAACTCACCCCTTCAAATGGTGCTCTTGCAATTGGGCTTGAAGTTGATGGTCAGCCAAAATTCCTGATGCACCTAAGGATGAGAGCTTTTCCTTCAATACAGATGCTGCAAATGGAGCCCTATTGTGAGCTTATCCCAGAATGAAAATGAGCAATAACATTTCTTGCATGACATGAAGCCAGACAGCTGAAAACACAGAAAACTATAACACTAGATCCAAATACAGTATATTGCATAAGAGTTTGCCGTCATAGCACGTGTGAACAAAAGGCGATCAAAAAAATATCAGTCATCTTATCCAATGATTTTTCCTATTTAACAAAAAATCTGAATATTTTAGATTCTTAACTCTTCAGCAAGTAAAAGATCTTCCATGGCATAATAAAGTTTGGCCTTCAGAACTTTTGCTGCCAGGCAGCAGCCATTGTGCATCTCATAAAATGAATATTCACTCCCCAAACTCTAAAATCTTTATCTTTGTTCCCTCAAATCAAACACATATTCCTATATTTACAAATTTATCCTACATTAAAATGTTGTAAAAGAGAAAATCAAAAGAAATGATGAGTCCAAAAGAAATGATGAGTCCATGAGAGCATAAACAGAAGAATTGTAAAGACTAATATTCCATTTCAGAGATTGTCACAACTTCAACAAGCATTACAAAGAAGATTCTGGAAAAGCATACATAAATAATCATTCACCTGAAGAACCCCTTGCACTCTGCAGAACTGCAAAGAGTTGCTTCCTTCCTTCCCTGGTGTATGCAGCCCTATTTTTCAAATTGTCACCTCCTGTCATGTTCTTTATAAAACAAGAAAATGACAATGAAAAAAATGAAGCAGCCATCAATCTTCTGACAGACTAACAAATGGAATTAGCACAATAAACATAGTCGCTCTTAACTGCGAAAACCAGAGCCGCTAGATTCAATTTTGGGTGAACTTCCAAAGCTTTAATTCGTGGTAGAGGATAAACTGTTTCTCCACCCTGCTGAGATAAAATGCGAGGTACGTCAATTGCTTCAATTCCTGCAATAAAAGAACATCGGTTAGGACATAAATGACCCAATAAAATAATAAGAATAGTAATAATAATAATATGAAACAACAACAACAATAACAATAACAATAATAATGCTACTAATAAATGATAACAACAGCAATAACTATGATGATTAGGACTAACCAGCAGGCTCAAAAAAATTTGCTTGCATTGGAGGTCTATTAGGATTAAGCATCACTCTAGTTTTCCAAACTTGAAAAGCTCCATCCTTGGAAACTGTCACAAGTAGCCGCAACACTGACAGCCAGGCAATTGATGTGATTGGCTGAGAGCCCGCCTGTGTACTGTAAGTGTAAATGAAGGGGACTATGTGAGGTAGAGTCCAAACAACATAACAAAAGAACACAGAAACAAGGATTTACTAACAGAAACTGCAGAATTAAGCAATATTTTCGGTGTGTCTCAGGAACATGGCTAAGTAATCAACCACCTACGTATCAAATTCTTTTTAGTCCTATGACTAGTCTAAATCAAGTAACTGCTGTGAAAAATTACTTTTACTCACCAACAGATAATTATAGGACATAAAAAATATATAGCTATTGATCATGATATCATAATAATATGCTCATCAGGGTGTCAAAAAACTACAAGATTGTTTCCATTTAAAGCATTTCAATAAAGTTAAGTGCCAAATAACATCAATTACCTCTAGAAGTATGCATCACTAAATACACACTTATACATCATTGAAGAACACAGATAACTAGTCTTATGCATTTGATCTAATTTACTTAACAAAAGCATTAGTATTGACTTATACGGCTTTTCTTATCAAAACTACCCTTTTGGAAATCAGTTTGTCACAAATCCTCGCGTTATTCGCTATAATGTGAAAAGAAAAAAGGAAGGCATTCATTCAGCTTATTTATTAGCCATTTCCATAAATATTAGGCCATAATACTCATTCCAACTAAACTCCAAATGTTCCAGCACAATACCTTAACAACCCAACAAATTGATATCAATTTCGTATTGACCAAAATAATCACCTCTGGGTCACTCATAATAACTATCAGGCACATTTGATAGACATAAGAAAAGATTAAAGTGTCAAACAAATATACTTAGATAACATTTTCTAAACCAAGAGTAAATACATTAACAATAAATTCTCACATTCCGATCATAGTAGGCCTCTCTGTTGAGACATCCCATGCCAAAAGTGCACCACGTCTATCACCAACAAAAATCCATTCCAATGTAGGGTGAAAAGCAAGTGCGCCAGCACCAAGGAGCTTAATGGTATTATCAACTAAAGTACAAAACAAACAAGAATCTTATATTCTCATTTGTAAGGTAAGAATAACCCTTTAAAATATCAATGGATTATGCTCAGCATCTTACGTTGCAGGGAATAATGAAAAGAGTAATTATGAATGTTGTAAGCTCGAATTGAGCCATCCGCATAAGCGACATACTGCAAGAAAGTACTTATATTTAGGCCAGATAGCACTGAAATTTTTAAAGAATAAACTCAAGATTCTTGGTGCAGTATTTGGCGAACAGATGGTGTCAGTAAAGCACTATCAATCAATTGGTTCAAGTAAAATGCCAGATCTATCAAACGCCACATCTGAGTGGAGTTTGAATCAACTAGAGCTGACAATTCAAAATTTGGGAGAAAGGTTTTATCAATCAATCTGCCTCAAATTCAAAAACATAACTACTAATCAATGGCAGTCATAAGTGAGTTGCATAACCACCTTGCACGGATAAACAATTCTTTGTTCAGTCCTCTTACTTTTAACTTTTATTTTTTAACTTCTACAGTTGAGATAAAATCAAATAATTCATTCTGTCAAACTCCATCAGGAATTCAACAAAAAATAGCTTATCAACCCTATTACTTTTTCATATGTCTTTATTTCTTTTCTCTTAGTTAATGATTTTTCCAATGAATTTCTGTCACTAAAACTCTGATAACAAAGTTTGTTTCACTGAACACTTTGTTGTTATATTTTAAATAACAAGAAGAGTTCATTAGGAGAAGTTAAATTACTAAAATAGAATTATATCATAGAATAGGAATTGAAATGTAATGGCAACAGAACATTTCATTCAGTAGGGGAGGAAGAAGCAAAAACTGGAATAATCCAAAAATTAGACAGTGAGGGTGGTGTAACAAAGAACCCATCTTTCAAGGCTACTTGAAAAGAGCCTAGTACCATTAACAACTAGGTGAAATTGGGAGAAGGATTTAGATATTATTGTGGTTCAATTCATGTGCAGTCAATTTTGTATTCTACAATTTATTTCATAATCTACTACAAACATTATCATTAACCACCTTGCACAAGTGCGCGTACTAGAGTAATAATTTGATCCCATCATTCCCTTTTTATTAATAGTCTCTCTTAATATTCCCTACAAGTAACAAAAGAATTCCCATCTAACTATGAGTTTAATAAAAGTTTGTTCCTCATTGATATCTTAAAAGGACATATTTCTCTTCCAAATGTAATAAACACTCCCAGCTGCATGGCTAACCAAGAATGTCCTCAGCATAAGGACAATCATCAAATTGCTGATTAGTGATTATCTTTGTCAGTAAGAAAAAAGAAGTGTACACCCTCATAAAATATCAGACTGGAGAACCATAAATTAGACTGAACTGGATAAAAACATAGTTGATTCCATAAAACTCAAAGAAGAGATACACGAAAACAAACATAAAAACACATTAGAAACAAGCATTACCAAGACCGGAAGGCGTGGATGACAAGCAAGATGTACAATTAGCTTTTTTATGTCTGTTCTTATTTTTGTTGGCGGCCTCCCCCCTTCAACAGTTCCAACAACTGCAACAAAACATTATGCCATTAGAAACATAAACAAGCAATTGCAAATGTGAAGAAAATCCAATTGTCACAGATTTTAGTTGGTAATCCATAGAGCTAAAATTACTGACAAAATAGAAAGTAAACTAACAAACCAGTTACAGTCAGCTTCTTTGGGAAACCGAAAAATACAACCGGTTGCAAAGGTGTCAGAGCAAGATGAACTTCTGTGTCCGTAGATATGTGTTCTGATTTCTTATCAGGTGAATGCAGAACAAAAGTCTGCTCGGAGTCAAAATCACAGAACCGAACTGTACAATCCTAGAAAATCAGAGGCATATGTCAATGAAAAACTATAACAGCTTCACTTATGCGCAAAACTATGAGATAGAACGAACCCACTCATCATTACAATCCACAAACTACAGAACACTTCAACGTTCAAAAATGTGAAATTTATGCCCAAACAAACAAACAAAAAAACGAAACGAACCGCTAGAATAGCAATGATCGAATGGCCACTAGTAGGATTGTAAGACATGCGAACCACAGGAGCGCCAATATTGATTGAAGCAAGCTTGCATCCCGTCAACGCATCAAACTCTGCAGGTAAATACAAAAATTGGATCCATTAAAAACAACCAAAGTGAAAAATAAATCAAAACCCGAAAATCACAAACCAATAATGTAAGTCCCGATCGCGACGGCGATGAGAGCTTGAGTCGGATGGAAGGCAGTAGCATGGGGCTGCAATGGTCTCTTGATGCTTCGATCAACGTGGCTAAGATCCAGATGCTGAACTGTAGTCCACTCCATGTTCGGATTCACCTACTGCACAGGTAGACTTCGGGGCGGTTATGTCGAAGATTCAAAAAGAGAGAACAGAGAAGAGAGAGGGAAGGCTCAGATCTAGCTATGAATTGGAGGGTAATGAGTTGTAGTTACCTGTTTGAGAGCATCAGAAGTGCAAGCTCGTGAGAGTTTGAAGAAGGAAATGACGTTCTGCGATTTGATTTGAGAGAAAAGGTAAAAGCGATAGAGAGGGAATGAGAGAGCAAATGTGACGAGTCCGTAGACAATCGAGCGAAGTGTGAGGGGAGAGAGAGAAATGAGGCTGGGCCTTAAAACATTTTTGCTGTCTTGTATACATGGACTCTCTAATTGGGCCAAAACTTTATGGCCCAAAGCATGAATTTGTTTGTGTTATTGACTCTTTAATTCGTAAGTTTATTTAAATTTTATCGTATTTTCAATATTAGCCATGATTTTAAAAATTATTTTATCTTTTATTTTTCTCTTTACCTTGTTTTATTTTATTGTATTATGTATTTAATAACTTATTTTTCTTATTTTTATTTATTCATATTTATTTATTTTATTTTGTTATTATTGTTATCCTTTATTATTATTATTATTTTATTTAATTATTTTAATATACATATGCGTACGAACACAAATAGATATTATATACATATTCTTTCTTCGAAGGAATTTATCAAAAATAATTTTCCTATTAATTGAAAGTTTTGTAATATTAAACTGCTAATTTTGCATATAAACAAAAATTTTACTATATTATTGGTTCTGTCGGATTTTGGTGGGGTTGGGCGCTACTGCTTGGATCCATGAGATTGATTAATTCTGGCTGAGAGGTACCTGCAAAACAGTAAAGGCACGTCGGGGGTTGATTCCCGGTAGGCCCCTCCGATGCTCAAGTCAGTTTTTTGAGAGAGTTTTGATGGCTAGTGAATAAAGAAAAATAGGGTTTTTTCAAGTCGTACCTGTTTCATGTTGAGGTAATGAATTTATATAATAAGTCCCTGTAGGAATTAGGTTAATCCTCAAGGGATGGGCCGATCGGCCCATGCGCCGTTCTGAGTCTGAGCTTAGGCCTAGCACGATCAACCCAACTACTGAGCATCAAGTTTAGTTCTGATTTAAAATAGAATCCATTAACAAACCCAACAGAGGAAATTTTTTAACAAAAGCTTAGGATAATGTCACTGAATATACAGTTGACGCGGGATTTGAGGGTCTACAATCAGCAATAAATTAAATAGTAGCTCAAAGACTTTGGGATGTTAGAGCCGTTGGCAGTTGCCATGACAGTTGATGAATTGACAAACCTTGTTTTAGAATACTAGGTACATGGTAGTTGACTAGGTAGTTAAAGTATGCAAATCGTAGTATAATTGTACTACTTGCAAACCATATTTAGGTGGGTTTTCCTCTTTCAACTAAATTAGTCTTCTATAAATAATTTAATAAATAAATATTAATTAAATTTTCTTATCGTATCAGTCTGTTAGATAATATAATTAATGAGAGATGCAAAATGAGATTATATTTACTCCTTTATACTTATTTTATACCTAAACATATTCATATTCTGATTCATGATGCAACTAGTGGTGCTAAGCACAAAATGAAGTTATTCGGATACTCTTTAACAATTTCAACTCCATCATAACATTGGTATAATTTTCTCACATAAATTTCGATTGAGATAATTCAAGATGATATAAAAAGCTTAACAAGTTCTTTAATGAATTGAGTTTTGGAAGATACTAATTGCATCAAAATAAGGGAACAAGGAGTATATCACAGGGGCTGATGAGAGGCTATGTGGCATACAGAAGATCCGAAAAGAGAGATGGGCTAAGATATGGGCGTGTCTTGACTTTTTCCTAATCGCATGTAAAAGGAAAAAGAACCTCGACTTTAGATACTGGCGTATCAAACCCCTTTTTCATCTCCACTAAAGTTATAAAGTTAAATGGATTCTTGCGATTCATATTTTTAAATCTTAGGAAGGATAATTTATTGAATTGTATGTAATCTCATAGGCTCTGTTTTATTCTATTTCATTGATTTCTCTAGTTTTTAAAGTTATTACTTAAATAAAATTTAGGCGCATGTCCTAGGGTTATTCAATAGTTATAGTTAATTAGATTTTAATTTCATTCTAATTAAATATGATTAAGGAGAGATAATAATTAATTCTAATGGTGACTATTTCAATTTGCATTGTTTCTTAGACATATGTTTATATTGTTTCATCACCCCTTATTATTCTTACTTGAAAAGAATAAAACAACTCTGTTATGTTTTGTGAAGAAGATAACTTTTTTTCTTATATTGAAGAGAACGTAACAGCTATATATATACAGGGGTGTTGCTGTCGTGCAGCTGGGAAAAGAATAAAAACTCTCTCTCTCTTCTAACGAACTATATTCCGTAATGATTATGTACAGATGGTGAAATGTATGTCTGGTTGTTGGGGAAATGTACGTCTGGTTGTCATGTGCGTGTAACATGTGAAGATGATGGTGAGACAGGCCTGGTGACAGCCCCCCCGCAAGTTGGTGTCGGCGACAACAGACCTAACTTGGAGACATTGGAAGACAGGGCCGTGGAAGACAGGGGTTTGGTGAAGCAGTCGGCCAACTGTGAGGAGGAAGGAGTGTGAATAGTGGATAGAAAACCATTTGTGACGGCATTGCGAACAAGATGGCAGTCAATTTCAACGTGTTTTGTCCGTTCATGAAAAACGGGGTTCTTGGAGATATGGATGGCTGCGGCGTTGTCGCAATGAAGGGGAATTGACAAGGACAGAGGAATATGCAAGTCGTGGAAAACGTAGGAGAGCCAACAAACTTCACAGAGTGCACTGGCCATGCTGCGGTATTCGGCTTCCGCGGAGGAACGGCTCACTGTTCTTTGTTTTTGGGTCTTCCAGGAGACCAAAGCATCACCGAGTATGACACAGTAACCGGTGAGTGATTTGCGGGTGAAGTTGCAACCTGCCCAGTCTGATTCAGAGAATGCACGAAGTTGCACCGATGATTGCACGAGGTAGAGGAGTTTAGAAGCTGTGGTGTATTTGAGGTAACACAATAGGTGGAGTAGAGCCATTCAATGTGGTTGTCGGGGAGCGGAAGTAAATTATGTGAGCTGGTGGACTGCAAAAGCCACATCTGGTCTGGTGAGGTTTAAGTACAGGAGCTGACCCACCAGGCGGCGGTAACAATCGGGGTGGTCCAGGAGGGGACCATCGTCAGGTGTTAATTTACATCCTTGAGGAAAAGGGATGATGGAGGGTTTGAGGTCTAGCAATTATGCTTCGGATAAGATGTCCTGGATGTATTTTTCTTGAGAAAGAAGAATGCCCTGAGGAGAGCGGTGCAATTCGATGCCGACGAAATAGGTAGTGTTGCCCAAGTCTTTGATTATGAACTAGGTGTTGAGATAAGTTTTGACGTCCATCAGTAAAGACGTCAAAGGGTTGGTAAGAAGCACATCATCTACGTAGATTATGAGAGCGATGAAAGTGTCAGTGGAACCTTTAACAAATAAATAAGAATCAGAATGCGATTGAACAAAACCATAAGACCGAAGTTTGGATGTGAACTCCTGGTTCTATGAGCGGCCTACTTGTTTAAGGCCATATAAGGATTTTTGTAGCCGGCAAACCTGATCAGGAGCAGCTTTGGAATAGCCCTGTGGAGGATGGATGTACAACTCTTCGGTGAGGGAGCCATGAAGATAAGCGTTGTTGATATCGCAATGCTGTAATGGCCAACAGTGAGCTGGCAAGTGCTATCAAGACGCGGATGGTGGTGATTTTAGCAACTGGTGAAAAAACATCGGTGTAATCCAAGCCTTCTTTTTTAGAATAACCACGAACGACTAATCTGGCTTTCCTACGATCCACTGAGCCGTCAATGTGTCTTTTGATTTTAAAAACCCATTTCGTGTGAAGGGCACGTTTACCTGGCGGGAGAGTTGTCAAGTCCCAGGTATGGTTGCGTTCCAGGGCATTGAGCTCCAAAAGCATGGGTTGGACCCAAAGTGGATTAGTAATAGCAGTAGCAAATGACAAAGGTTCACGTTCAGTGTCTACGTTGGCCATGAAAGAAAAGAATGAAGAAGAAGGTGCAGAAAAAAAAGTGGGAGAAGAGGGATGAACCTAGGAGGACGACGTCGTAGCCGCATCGAGAGGAGGAAGGGAAGTGATGTAGTCTTGAAGATAAGATGGGCGAGATTTGATTCTGGTACTGTGCCGAAGTGGGAGAATCTGGTTGGGTTGAGTTGAATGTGGATCAACACTGTCATTTGGTAAAAGCGGTGACTCGTGAGTGGGAGGTAGGTCACAGGTTAATAGAGTGGGTGAATCATTTGGTTGGGTAGGTGTAGATATTTGGTAAGTGGGTTGGAAGGGAAGGTGATTGACCGGGATAGAATGGATATTTGGGAAGACTGGAGAAGATTGTTGGGGCGTGTGGGTTTGAAAAGGAAAATTGTGTTCATGGAAATCGACATCACGGGAGACAAAGGTGGTCCGAGTTTGGAGGTCAAATAATTTATAACCCTTATGGCCTAGTATGTAGCCCAAGAAAAGACATCGTTTGGCATGGGGAGCTAATTTGTCTTTGTAAGGAGCGGTGTTTGTGGCGTAGCAAAGGCAACCAAATATCCGAAGGTTGTCATAAGAGGGTGGCTTTTGGTATAGACGCTCATATGGTGTTTGCCAAGAAAGTATTTTGGTGGGGAGGTGGTTGATTATGAACGTGGACATGAGGAGAGCCTCCCCCCAGAATTTGTTAGGTAAATTGGCTTGAAAAAGGAGGGCTCTAGTAGTTTGGGGGAGGTGCTTGTGTTTGCGTTCAACAACGTTGTTCTGCTGGGGGGTATAGGGACAGGTTTTTTGGTGTTCAATGCCTTTGATTTGGAAGAGTTCCTTGTATCTGTGGTTGGTGAACTCCGTTCCATTGTCAGTACGTACACAGGTGATGGAAGTTTTGTGTTGATTCTCAATCATGGTGATGTATATCTTTAGAGTGTCATAAACCTGATCTTTACTATTTAACAAATAAGTCCAGGTGGCCCTTGTGAAGTCGTCGACAATAGTCAAGAAGTAGCTTGAGCCATCTAGATTTTTAACCCCATTTGGTCCCCATAAATCAAGATGTAAGAGTTCGAAAGGATGTTGGGTTGTTAAACGGTGATTTGGGAAAGGTTGTCGAGTTTTTTTTGCTAAAGGGCAAATATCACATGAAACACATTTTGGTATGGAAACACTCAAATTTGGTAAATGAGTAAGCTTTTCTTTTAATATATGTCCAAGACGTAAATGCCAAGTATCAAAACTATGGACGTGATTTGCAACTGGGTTTCTAACATAAAAATCCAAAGAGGGACCTTTTAGGTTGGGTGGCAGTAACTTGTTGTCTTTTCCTAGTCTGTAAATACCCCCTTCCGCGTTATGACAGCTACGATGTCATTAGTCTCCAGGTCCTGCAAATATACTCTATCAGTCACAAAAATAATGTCAATGTTATTCTGGGTTGCTAGTTTGTGAACAAACAGTAAATTGTGTTTGAACGTTGGTATATGAAGGACGTTGTTTAAGTGGAGGTTCTTATGAAAATTAATATTTCCAATGTGTTCGACTTTCTGTTGTGAACCGTTTGGGAGAGTGACTGGTTTGAGGTGGGATGCTTTGGTTTTGTTTGTGAAAAGGGTGAGATTATGGCTCATGTGTGTTGAGGCCCCCGAATCCACTATCCATTTGTTACTGTTAAAAATAGGAAGGTTTGGGTTCATACCTGCGTAGCTATTGTAAGCTACGTAATTAGCGTCAGTCGTTGATTTACCTTTAACCATACGCATCAGGTCTTGGACTTGCAGGGTGAGTGCTGCGATATCCGCTTTGGTCTTCGACTTATTTTCTGATTTTTGTTCCTCAAATGAGCCATCGACGTTCATTGCAGTATATTTTTTTCCCTTTCTTCTTTTGTAATTCTTTGTACCATTCCGATTTTCCATGTAACTGAAAACAGGTGTCTTTTGTGTGTCCCTTTTCCCTGCGGTGCTTGCAAAATTTCTCGTCCCTCCTGGCGCTAAAACAAGGACTTGCAGGGTTAGCAGACTCCTTGTTTACCTGTCTTTTATAGTTACTTGGACTGGCCATAAGTGCCACTCCCATTGGGATCACATTCTCAGCATTTACGTGTTTTTGTTTTT
>JANSVB020000446.1:793812-811251 GCA_025504935.2 Erythroxylum haughtii
TGAGCATGTCACTGGCCTCTAGTTATAGAGGAACAGGTTTATTGCATATGCATTATTCATAGGTACATGCATTCATGGCTTTCCGGTATTTTAACTGTGAGCATGAACTGACTGAATTGACTGAATTGACTATTTGAGAGTTGACTGAGAAATTAGGAGTAATTGGCTTTTTTCTAGTTAAAACCTCTTTGCCACAAACCTTGCCTTAAACCCTTAAATGGAACCATCATGTTTATGTTTCCTTATAAACACCCACTTAGCTCTAATAGATTTACAACCATTAGGTAAGTCAGTAAGATCCCATGTATGGTTAGCCTGAAGGAATTCTGATTCACTATTTATGGCCTCTTTCTAAAACAGAACATCTATGTGCATTATTTCTTCTTTATAGGTCTTAGGGTCATCATATAGAAGAAATAATGATAAAATGTCCTCAGTTATGACATCAAAGTTCTCAATCTCAACTAGGAAAGAAGTAATAAAATCAGGTCCAAAACTAGTTTCAGTTCTACATCTTTTACTCCTCCTAATTTCAACTATTGGCTTATTATTAATAGAAGTAGTAGCATGCGCAATACCAGAAATAGGTAAATGTATAGAAATATGATCATTATTTACAATTTTAAAATTAGAAGTAAAAATCATAGACTCATTTTTCTTGTAAAGAAAAACATGATAAAAAAATTCAGCATCTGTTGATTCATAAACAGAATTATCACTCAAAGACATGAATCTATAACCTGCACTATTTTGAGCATAACCAACAAAAATAGCATCAAAAGTTTTGAGCCCTTATTAGGTCTCTTGAAGTCAGGTAAACCAACCTTAATTAAATACTGCTACACTTTCAAAAATTTCAAATTAGGGGTAAAGCCTTTCCATAACTCATAAGGGGCTTTATTTAACTTCTTATGAGGCGCTCTATTGAGAATATATCATGCAGAGAGTATAACCTCTCACCACAAATTGTCAAGCAAACTAAAACTTAACAACATAGCATTCATCATCTCTTTAAGGTTTTGTTTTTTCTTTCTGCTATACCATTTTGTTGGGGAGTGTTAGGTGCCTAAGCTCATATATTATACCATTATGCTCATAAAAACTTTTAAGGAAATTTATGCTATACTCACCACCTCTATTTGAGCTTACTCTCTTAAATTTTTTTTTCAAGTTAGTTTTTCACCTCTGCTTTGTATTTCAAGAACATCTCCTCAGCCTCATCTTTAATTATTAAAAGGTAAACCTTAGTGTATCTTGAAAAGTCATCCATAAAAGTCACATAATACTTTTTACCTCCTTTGTTCATGATATTCTTAAAGTCTGCTGAGTTTGAATGAATAAAATTTAAAAGTTATGTCTTTTTAGTTGTGACAGATTTAAAAGGTTTCTTAGTATACTTGGCCTCAACACAAATTTGACACCTAGAGAATTCATTGGTGTTTACTGCAAGTATTTGGTCTGTTTCTCTAAGTATTTTAATCGAGGCAATGTTCACATGTCCTAGTCTACCATGCCATAAGTTAGCGGACTCAATAATATAAGCAAAAGTAGACACTACCATTCACTAATTCAGATTCAACATTAAGTACGAAGAGACCCCCTGTGAGATATCCCTTCCCCATAAACTCTACATTATAAGAGAGTACAACCTTATTAGATTGAAACACAATTTTCCATTTATAATTATTTAATAACGAACCAGAAACTAAATTCCTACACAGACTAGGAACATAAAGAACATTATTTAAAGATAAAGTTTTCTCAGAAGTCAGCTTAAGTAGAATCTTTTCTTTACTAAGGACTCTAGTAGTACCGGAATTGCCCATGTAGACACATTCACCATTGACAGGCCTCTTGGAAATCATGAAACATGTCTTTATTAGCGCGCAAGTGCTATGAGGCTCCCATATCAAGCACCTAATCATCCTTGTTAGCTACCAGATTAGCCTCAACAACAACAACAACAATGATATCATTGTTTTTGGCCAAGTTAGTTTGTGAAACAGGTTGTTTCTGGACAGTCTTTTGTATACCTTGATGTTGCGAGCATTGGTAAGCTTTATGGCCAACCTTTGCGCACATAAAGCATGTACCTTCAGGCTTCTTCTTGTTCTTCTCCTTAAACCTATCTTTACATACATTAGCAACAAATTCAATAAGGCTAGCATTAATGTTATTAATAGAAATATTATCAAGCCTATCTTCAAGCTAATTGGCTTCTTCAATTCTCATGTGGTTGATTAACTCTCGAAGAGTTAGGTCTTTCTTCTTGTATGTGAGTTGGTTGTCGTAGTCATTCTAGGAAGGGGGAAATTGGCTTGAAGTGTTTCACATATCTTCATTCCTTCACTAAGTATATTAGTAACCATGTTCTTGTATTCGTGCACTTATTCCTTGAATGATTTGTCATCAACCATCCGAAATTGTAGCCATTTTCCAATGACATAATTTTTCTTTCTAGCATCATCAACCCTGTACTTCTTCTCAAGAGTACCCTATATTGATTTGGTAGACTTATTGGTGTAAAAAATATTACACTAAAAATTAGACATATAGCTCATCAAATGCCCACAAACTAGTTTATTGTCTTTCTAGTATTTCTTTAACTCTTCGGCTTTATCCTTGGCTAGAGTTGCAAGAGTATTAGAAGAAGCACCATCAAGAAGAGCAAGTAGAGTGATTGCAACAACTGGAGGATCGTTGGATAACACATAATCGACCGCTAATTGTTCAAAAAATATTTGCAGCCTCCAAGACCACTGTTTATAATTGATTTCGTCAAGTGTTTGATTTTAGACAAATTAGGGAGGGACTTTGTGAGATTTAAAGTGGCACTGGTAGCCATTTATTGGCACAAATCACTTTCAAATTGTAAGAAATAAGAAAAGGAAGATGAATGGAAATTTGTTGCATCATAGCCAAGACCAATGCCTTGAAAGCGATTTTGAAGGGATGTTGGTGCAATCAGGATGATGCTACCTAAGGTTATCACAGCAAGCCCTTGCACACGTGCACTCATGGATAAGATAATGAAGAATGCACAACAGATGCTCAAGGAGTCAGAATGTAGTAAACAAAGGTCTGTAGTTTTTGGAACACACGACAAAGAAGAAAATCTTGGTATATGTAAGCCAAGAATAGAATAACTGAAGCGTGATATCTGGAGAAGAACAAGCAATTGTAATGGTTAAGAGGTTACAAAATCGAAGAGTTTAGGTTTAATGAATTTCTAATACAAATTGGGTCCAAAAAGATAATCATATTAGCCCACAACTTGTAGGTCACGTCACACTGCTCCTGGACTAGATAGGGTAGACAGTAGTGTGTGTGTGTGTGAGTAGTCTGCCCAGCTCCAACACTCCACCAAAAGACCCAAGCCAAACAACTCAGACAAGCAAGGAAAAACAACAACAGTATAAAGAAGTACAAGGCCCCTAACCCGACCAATGTGGGATAAGCAAATGTTAACGGAAGAAGGGGCAATGACAAATAAAGAGAAAGGAATAAAAGCTATCATTATTTGAACAGTTCGATCAATAGATTTGGGTTAGGGCTGTTGAATTTAAAGTGTTAGTTCTAACTGTAGCACCTTCATCTAATGAAAGGCTTTGAAGTAAAAATCGCGAAAAGTATAACTCAACTCTCAATAGGGTAAATTAAATTTGATTGAACTCTAACTTGGCATTAAATATTTGGAATTGACAAAAATTAGTCTTTATAATTTTTTTAGATACTAAATATTTATGATAAATTAGGTTAAATCAATGTAAAATTAACGAGTTAATATTTTTAATCGAATTTGAATATTTGAAAATGATCTAATTCAGATTGTCAATTTATTGCAACTACTACTTAAAAAAATACCTAAATTTCTTTATACTTGAACACTTCAAATTAAATACCAACTTTATTTCCTTCATCAGGGCTTTGCACTCTCACAGTTAAAAGATAATATTTGCGATTATCATGTTGAGTATCTTGGATTTTCCTAAAGATTCATCACAATTACACTAAAGAGCGGCAACCTAATTTCAAATAAAGAGAACCAAATCATTATTATCACCAGTTTTGTACTTGCATAAATTTTCAAATGTTATATAACATATCACAAGTAGTTGTAGTTGGTTGCTAGCATCCGAAACTAAAATCAATGCAAACAAATACTTGACACCACCTCTCTGGGGGCTACACTCCTGAGTATCTTAAGAGTAGCTCTTTTGTTTTAGGGAAACTATCATGTTACTTAATAATTACTGAAGGGGATGGAGGAGCCCCTTACCTATAAAAGTTTTAATTATTAACTACAATTTTGAATTTTGGATTAATTTTTGGGCCCTTTCTAATAGTAAAATAAAATACAAGGAGAATTTATTAGATATAAATCTATATTAAAGCATAAACAAAGAGACGAAAACTAATATTTTCTTGCATGTAATTTTTTAAAGTGCTTTATTTAAATAAATTTAAAGTAAATAAAAAATTTTAAAAATATTATTTATATGACATGATAGCAATAATCGATGGTTTTAATAAGGTAATGGAATGAAAAAAGTACTGTTGGGCATTTAAGGTGTATTTTAGATGCTCCCCTTTTGCATTTTTAACTTTTACATTAAGGATAGTATAATGTTTAATTGTGAGGGAGGAATTTCTATAAGATGTACTTAACTAGTAAGTTCAAGTTTTGTATTTTGAGAGCTTTCAATTGTATATAACTTGAAACAAATTTGTGTCTTAAGTTTGTTCCACACTATTGGAGATGAAGACACAACATACTACATAGATTAAAGGGAGGCTATATGGTAGATAAAAGTTTCAAAACGATATACAACTTGAGACACAATGGTGTTTTAACTCATGTCTTTTTAGGGAAAAGTTGCAAAAAGATACACATCATATTAAATTCATAATTATACAATCTAAAAAATAACTAGGATTTAGTAGATTGTTGAGTTCACTTTTTCTGTGGTAGAATAATTTTTTTGACATCATTTCCTGGGAGCAACATCGATGATCCATTTATATTAAATTAAAAGAAAAAATTTTAGTTAAACACATATTAGAGCAATTTATACTCCATAATAAAATTCGATATTGTCCTAGATGTTAAAAGTGAAAGTGCAAAAGAAAGCAACTAACACATAAATAAGAATTATAAATAATAAATAAATAAATAAATAAGGGAGTTAAAAAAATATATGTTTTCTTATGTTGCATCTTAAAAAAATCATTATTTTAAGTCATTAACTTGACTTAATATCTCCATTTTCAATTGATATAAATTTGTCACATTTTCCATTTAGGTTTATCCATAAGCCAACAAATTTCCCTACTGGCATAAAACAATGTTTAATGAGTTTGACACTCTTAATCATAATCAAACCTGGGCTCTTATTTCCCCTCCTATAAACACTAATATTGTCAATTGTAAATAGATCTTTTGCACAAAACACCAATAAAATAGTACTATTGATCATTATAAAGCACATCTTGTTGCCTAATGGTATCATGTTGCGACATTTAGTCTATTAGTTAATGTAAAGTACATAGTCCTTGTGAGACTCGAAAAAATTCAAACCTACCTTATTCCTCTTCATATTATCTTTGTCAATGGTTTCTTCTTCTGAAGTAACTGACTTATCCTCTGTCTGAACAATTTCTTCACAAGCAGTAACTAATTGTGAATCTAGACAATTTCTTGTTTTTCCTTCACAACGTCTTTGTGCTCGTAATTGACCCTTTTTAAACCAAGTGTGCTTTGGTACTATGGGCTGTTACTGAAAGTTTAATAGAAAGTGTCTAGATTTTCGATTTTGGCCCCTTTGAAACATCATTTGTAATAACTTGTAACATTTCGGTCTTATATGCCTAATTACTCCACAAAAGTGACATATAATTATGAACCTCTAATTTTTCTTTGAGATTTCTCTTTAGATAGATTTGATCGCACCAATTTTCTTATCATTCGACTTGGAACATTCACCTCTATAGCCAATGCCTTAAAGATCTTCTTTAGCCTTACCGATTTTTGACAACTTTTCTAGCTTTTCGATACCTCCATTTAACATTCTTATTCTTTTTTCTGTACTGACCAACTTTAATTTTATTTCACCAAGCTCGTCTAATGCAAACAAAAACTTCTTCTCTAGATCTTGAATGATGTTCTTCATAGAAGAGTTTTCCTCCTTCAACTTCTCATTTTTCTTATATGTTTGGACCCATTTACTATACATTAACTAATATACTTCATAAATACCTTCCTTTTTATCATATAAAGTACTGTCATCGTCATCAAAATCTAAGATTGAGCTTTGAGTTAAATTGTTTACGTTTTCCAAAAATTCCCTGATTTACTCACTTTTTCGTCTTCAGTTATTTCCTTCTCAGTTACTATTAAACAAGTAACTGAACTTTTATTGTACAAAGTAACTAACCCACCCAATCCTATTCACAACTTCTTCTTCACTACCGTACTCACTTTCGAAGTCATTCTCACTCTCAGTGCTTATATAGGACTTCCCTTTTTTCTTCTTTAAGGTGTTAGCATATTCTGCTTGCACATGTTAGAAGCCTTAACACTCATGACATTAAATTTTCTTCACTTTTCTTTCACCCTTTTAGGTTTTCCCTTGTTGTTTGAAATTACTATTTGATGAGCTCCTACTATTTTGCCTAAAATTGGATCTATCCTTCTTCACTTTCTTTAACCACTTGCAGAAATTTCTTGTCAATAATTCCATATCCTCATTCTCATTAGATCCATCTTCTACATCATTTATGTCTTTTCCAATTTCAGCTTGTAGTGCCAATCCTTTGCTCTTTTCTTGTTTGTCCCTTAATAAATTCATTTCGAAATTGGTAAGGATTCCAATTACCTTCTCCAACGACAAGTCATTGATGTCATGTGCCTCCTCGATTGCTATAATTTTAGGAATAAATCTTGAAGGTAGTGATCTCAATATCTTCTTGACCAGTTTCAGATTGGAATATTTCTTTATGAGTTGATGAGTTTGATTCACTATATCACGCAATCTTTTAGGAGAGTCCCCAGTAGTCTCATTTTCATCCATCTTCATTTCTTCAAACCTCACAGCTAACATTTATAGTTTTGATGCTATCACAGATTTGAACCCTTCATGAATAGTTTACAAAGCATCCCACGTTTCTTTAGTTGATTCATAGGCTGATATCATTGAGAAGCATCCTTCATCAACAACATTAAAAATTGTATACATTTCTTGTGAGTTTCGAAATGCACTTTCTTCTTCGACTCTTATCCACTTAAATGGATCTTTTTGAACTGCCTCTCCTTTATTATTAGTAATCATTGGATACATCCACCTATGTACTACCAAATGCCAAGCTTTTGAGCCTTAAGTATGGATGAAGACTCTTATTTGTGATTTCCATGTAGGATAGTTAGAGTCGTCCAATAATAGTGGTCTGGTGATCGATGCACCCTCTTTTATAGTCATGTTTGTAAAATTCGGATCTGCACCAACTTGCTACCAAGTTCTGATTTGGTGACCCGCTCTGATACCAATTGAAAAACTTAAGAGGTGTATTAGTTTCACAAAATTTTCAAAATTACAACACAATAAAAAATCAGAAGAATTAAAGTGCATCAAAAATAAATCAACACCAATATTTGTTAACACAATTCGGCACACCTTGCCTACATCTGCAGGCCTCCCACCCAACTTAATCACTTTTACTGAAGTACAATAGATTTATCTAAGGCTTTACTGAGCCGACATAACTCAACCCTTAACACTATCTCTCAACCACACTTCTCGTGAAAGATTTTGACACCCGATAACACAACCGACTTACGTTAACCTCCACAAAGGATTTATCTCAACAATCTATTAATTGAAAGACAATAACTAAGAGACTCAAGTATTTAAAAAGATTAATAACAAAATCTGAACACACTTGAGATTCAAATAGAACAAATTCCCTATAGGTTTAGCTCTTCCAAAAGAGATTTGAAAGTTGTTCTCACATTATAGGTTGATTCACGTAAAACGCAAAACAAAGTTATGGTTGCACAGTAACCAAACAACCCACAACAAAAGTCATACGCAACACACCAATCAGTCTAATCGTGAGCCACTCCACAAGGATGACTGTCCAGCGTGAGCAACCCCTACACAATCAATACAGAACTGTGAATCTCCCAATCAAAAAACACATACTGCATACCTTTATTTGCTATCAGTCAAGCAAAGAACACACCACAAAAAATGCACAAACTTGCAACCCACATCTAAATGTCAACGCAACTATATAGGACACCCATAGCCATAATAACAACCCATCAATCAACACACCAAGACATCTCACACTTGAAATCAATTCTTCATTAAACCAACTACCCACATTTGAAAATAATGTTGTCAAGATCTTTACTATTACACGCTTATAGACTTATCAATGTAAGTTTTCTAATTCACCAAGGACACAACAAAACCTATATTCCCAACATAACCAAGAGGTCTTCACTCCTATGCACAATATGGATTGCACACACTTTCAATACACACACTCCACTAAAAGCACTCACAATACAAACCAAAGCCATCAGTCATAGGTCTCACACCCAAAAATTGCACACATTAGTTTTTTTTTCATATATCAATTAATTCATAAGGAAATTCTAGTGATGCCCTTCAACCACACATCAACGTAATCCACCACACATCTTCTTAAGATACACTTGTATTCAAGATAGGATTCTATAACATCTAGAACATTATCCAAAATAGCTTTTTGAATCCAAGTCAAAAAGGATTATTGGTTAGCTGTCATCATCCAATTAATATCTTATAGGTCTAATTAATAAAGAATGTCAAAACTAATTACTTAGATATATAATATATGTCCTAATAATATGTTTTGACAATAAAGTGATACACGCCGCACTCTGATCTGCAGATAATTCGCCCATACAATAAGTTGTTACTTGTGCTAATATGACCTGGATAAATTGTTTGTGGTAACATAACGAAACAGACATATTCTGCTATTAGCTAATAGGCTTTGACTAGCCATCAGACTTTACAAATCACAATAATCACACACACACACCCCTCAAGGGCCTCACTTCACTTCCCACTATGCACAAAACAATCTACTTATCACATCGTTCTCGCGCAGGCATCAACACCATGAGATATATTCACACATAATACCCAAGTCGTCAATAGTACCTCCTTGATCCTAAAAAATGTAAAATGGATACACACTAGCAACTATATATCAATACTCACTCAATTTCAACTCAACAAACATGCTTAAGTCTCCTAAACCCTTATAGTTTAACAAAACTCTAAATCTACCATAATTCCTACATTAGGTTTTTGCATTTCTAACTCAATTTCAGTTAATTTAGATGTTCAAATAGTTACTAACATCACAAAAAAGCATTTAAAACACTTATAGTTACTAATAACACAAAAAACATTTTAAACAATAAGATAACAAAATAATTAACCTAGAAAATTTTAATTAACATATACTACTAGCTTTTGTATGAAAGTACCTTAAAACTCTCTTTGAAACCTAAAATATTTAAACACTTTCTGACACTTGTTAAAAGTTATCCTACATGAAATGATATAGTTTGTCCAATGTGTTTTTGTCATTTCTATTTCCAAAAATTGAAATTTGTAGGATTCGAGCAATATATCATTTTGTTCAACTAGAACACTATTTTTATAAAAAAAAAACTCACACTACCATCTGCTAGCTAACATCAGTTCTAGGTACCCTCATAAAACTGTTGAAAATGTTCTCAAGTTTCCATAACCTATTGAATAAAAAGTTGTGCTCAAAATACCGAATAATGTTCGTTAATGACAATAAATAGAACCAATGTACTTTTTAAACAAAATTTTCTATTTTTTTTGGTCTTAAATGTTATCACCATAATTAAATCAATCATAAACCTTCTAACCATCCAATATCAATCTCCATTAATAAATAAACAATAAAATATATCTATGGTTTAAATTTCATCAAATTTAGGGTCTCATTAAAACAAGTATTGTCCTCAAAACTTAACACATATAAAACTTTAAAAGATACTACTTGACACGAGTTTAAAATAAAATCATGTTAACTAAACTATATGATAGTGATGATTCATTCATTTCACAACATTATATGTTTACTCTAACACCTTATCATATGATCAATATGACTCCTTAAGTTCAAGTTAACTCAATAATTTTAGTTCAAGCTTAATAGAATCATTAGCTCTAAAATAGCTAATAGGAGTTTATTTTTATTTTTCATAGGTTTGTTATGACTTTCACATTTACTTTTTTTTAATACGAATTTGATACCCACCTCTTATATGAGATATCACAATGATGTTTGGTAGTATTTAAAAAGAGACTGGAGATTTTAAATCGTTTTATAACTTAGGTACAAAACTTCATATTGTGGTAGTTAACATATTCAAAAGGAACATGCAAATGCATAAAGCTAAAGGCTTTGTTAACTAACGCAATTAATTGTCAACAAGAACAAAAATTTATGAAATAACTTCCTGCATCATCTAAAATGTATATAGTCATATTATATTAGAAAAAAGAAGAGAAGTGTGATGTATAGCTCATATATATGGGCGCAATCTGGGAGTGTTTAGGGAAAACATAGGTCTTTTCTTAGAAATCTTTGAGTGAACACAATTTGGGACATGTGGGTAGCCCAAAGCATGTTTAGTCAAGGAAATTAGAAGTGAAGGAACATGCTAAAGCATAGATGCATTTGAGTGCTAAAAGTTTTCCATACAAAACAAGATCTATCATAAACCGTGTTTAAGTATGCAAAGAAACAGGAGGATCCATAGTATAGATGGCAATGGGCCAAAAATTTTAGTCGTGTTTGAGTGCCAAAAGTGTTTTCATATAAGAAAAGATTGTGTCATAGACCATGTTTAAATGTGCGTAGAGAAACAAGAGGATTCATCAATGGGTCAAAAATTTTGACCCAAGCCCAAAACCTAATTATTTATTTTTAAGAAAATAAAATTTGAAATTGATGTTATTTTTTAAAAAATTCAGGATAAAAAAAGCTCGAGCATCAAGCCAGGCCCAAGCTTATTTTCCAAGCCTAATCCATGATCTAAGAATAGGGCATGGCCTTACCCACATTTATGCACGAGGAGAAATTGTGAGATCCATGACCTAGGATATGACCATGACCCAAATTGTGCCCACAACAATCAGCCTTATTTGGAAAATATTTTTAGTGGAATATGAACTCTATAAGGATTTTATAACTTGTTAGAATTATGGTTAAGTTAAGTTAGTTTTGTAAAGGGGCAAGTTGTACTTAACTATACTAGTTAAAGTTTGCAATTAATTATACTTGTTTAAACCTGTAAATATTTGTGTGTGAGTGAGTGTGTGTGTAGGAAATTATATTTCTTATTAAGTATGAGAGTTATCAATCAAAAGTAAAATCAATCATTTTAGGCTCCTAAGGATGTAGGTGTACTCAATTGACTGAACCTTGTTAAAAATCTTCTCATCTTTTTGTTTATTTTTATTTGTTTCTTTATTTCATTCAAATATATTCTTACTATAACTCAATAAGTGATATTAAAGCATCATTGACACGATAATGATTTTATATTTGAAAGGGGGAAATTAAATAGAATTGAGAACTTCAGACTGTGACAAGTAAATGATTTGTTGGCTCAGCAAAACTTATTAAAGGGATTGCAAGAGAATGAGTTGAACAATATAGATGAGCTTAATTGGGAGGAGTTACATACACAAATAACTAGAATTGTTCAATTATGTTTAGTAGATAAGGTCATATACCACATTATAGATATTGTATACGTGTAGAGATATGAAGGATCTTGGAAGTTAATAAATATTGAATTCTCTCATAAACAAGTTATATTTAAAGTAGAGTACATAGTAGTAATTGATGCTAAAGAGGCATTATGACTTACAAGTTACAAGGCTAGTGAAGGAGATAGGCATTGATCAATAGTGAAATTAGTCACTTTGGGATTCCAATATCATAAGTACAACCAATTAGTTGAACCTTGTAAAAAAATTCTTATATTCTTATATTTTTGTTTATGTCTTTTCTTCATACAAATTTATTCTTGTTACATACAACTTGTTTCTCACAAACAAGTTATATCTAAAGTAGAGATTATATAAGCTGAAGAAGTAAGAGGGAATGAATATGGAATAATATACCAATATGTTCAATCAAATAATCAGTGATCTAGTAAGGCTTGAGGTGATTATTGTGTACAAAGATCAAGTTGTGATTTTACTTTGTTTTTTACCTTTCTTTTATGGATATCTAGTGTTCATAATTGGTATAGAGACGATGTGAGTGATATAACCGCTACACTATTACCTCACATCCAATAGAGACTTGATGTTAGTGAAAGCTTTCAAGTTTAAAGGTTACAAGTGAAGGGAAATTAGGACCATGGGACAAGTAAGGGAAAGAAGGCTCATTTAAATGGAGTTCTAGGTTAAAACCTAAAGGTGGAAAGACAATTTGATGCTATAAGTGTGAGTAAATTGGACATATTAGGAGGTACTAATCAAACAAAACGGAGTAGAGGGACTACGAAAAAAATTGATGATTCGTTAAGGTCTATTAATGTGGTGTAAATAAGGGACTTGGATTACAGAAATGGAGACATTCTTTAAGTTTCAACAAATTAACTTTAGTACTTATAGATTCTAGATTAAAAAATGTTCATATCATATAACATAGTAGTAATTGCAACTGCTAAAGAGGCACTATGACTTACAAGGTTAGTGAAGGTGATAGGCATTGATCAATAGTGAAATCAGTCACTTTGGGATCCTAATAGCATAGGTACACCCAATTAGTTGAACTTTGTAAAAACTCTTCTTATGTTCTTATTTTTTTGTTTGTTTCTTTTTTCATACAAATTTATTCTTATTACATACAACTTGTTTCTCACAAGCAAGCTATACCTAAAGTAGAGACTACATAAGCTAAAGATGTAAGAGGGAGCGGATTTGGGATAATATATAAATATGTGCAATCAAATAATCAGTGATCTGGTAAGGCTTGAGGTGATTATTGCAGAAAAGGATCAAGCCATGATTCTACTTTGTTTTTACCTTTCTCATATGAATATCTAATGGTCATATTTGGTATAAAGATGATGTGAGTGATATCACCACTACACTATTAGCTCACATCCAACAGAGACTTGATGTTGGTGAAAGCTTTCAAGTTTTAGGGTTTTATGTGAGGGGAAATTACGACCATGGGATAAAGTAAGGGAAAGTTGACTCATTTAAATGGAGTTCTAGGTTAAAACCTAAGGGTAGAAAGACAATTTGATGCTGCAAGTGTGAGTAAATTAGACATATTAGGAGTTGCTAATTAAACAAAAGGGAGTAGAGGGACTACGAACAAATTGATGACTTGTTAAGGTCTATTAATGTAGTGTAAAGAGGGGACTTGGATTACAGTAATGGAGACATGCTTTAAGTTTTAACCAATTAACTTTAGGACTTATAGGTTATGGATTAAAAAAAATGTCCATATCATATAACACTAAACAAGGATTATTTTGTACCATCACATTAGGAAACCTAGGACTGTCTAATTAAGGGATGATAAAACTTACAAAATTATTAGGACACTGAGCAGACCTTATTTGATGAAGAACATTATCTCTTTAGGTACTTTACATGCTAACAATTTTGGATATAAGACCTATAGAAACAACATTAAGATGGTAAAGGGTGTGATAACTATGATAAAAGGACAAAATTGGCAAAAGATATCTACAGATTGATACGAAGCATAGTTGTAAGTGAGAAGTTGTAAAACTAGTGTCAGATGAAAATAGTACTTCGTTATAATACATATGGCTAAATCATCTATATGAGTGAGAGATGATGGAACTTTATCAAGGGAGCTTATTAAAGGGTAACAAACTTATTAACAAGTTTAGGGTAATTTTGCACACTTAATAACATGTTTAGGGTAACCTTTGAGGATGCAATGTTTAATAGAACGACATAGTTGAAACAAATATAACGAGAAGATGTGGCAGAACCAGCGGAGGGTAGTATTATAATAGTACTATTGAAACTAGAACATCCTAGAATAAATGCTAAAGAGGTTGGACATTTTGGTTCGGGAAATAAAACAATATTAAGAAGAAAGCATCAATATAGTATAGTTATATATAGAGCACAACAAACTATTAGGCCGTCAAAAAGATATAGTTAGTAAGACTTAATCATGTATGCTTTTACCATCAGTAATAGGGATCCAACTACCAGTGAAGAGACTAGAAAAAGTCATAAGAACTACAGTGAAGAATATGAGGTTTTACAAAATCGAAAACCTAATCAGATCTTAGTGAAAAGATTCACACTTTGGAGAATGTAACTGACATGTTGACAAAGTCGGAAGAAAAAAAAGCTCAATCATCATTTGGATTTGATTAATGTCTTGGGATTTTAGACATAGAAACAACTCAACTTACATAGATTATAGTTGTCAAGGTTTAGTTGTATATGGCTTATAGACATAATTGTGCAATTTTGGAGGGGCCCTCGGAGTTTGTTGGTTGAACATAATATATTCACCAAGTTGGAGATTAATGTGTATGTCTCATGTACTCGATTAATCTTGGAGTATTTTGGCTAGAATGCATGTATTATATTAGAAGTCTTTGGGTTAAGACATCGGTGCAGCATAGAGCGTGTTCAGTTTTAAAAACCACAGATAAAGCCATAGACTAAAGACACGAGCATTAGTGAGATTCGTGACCCTGGACGACAATCAACCTTATTTAGAAACACATTTTTGTTGGAATACAAATTCCGTAAGAAATCTTAGGCAATGTATACAACAATCAGCCTTATTTAGAAGCTCATTTTCGATGAAATACAAATTGAGAAATCTAGAATTTGTTAAAATCCTAGTCAAGTTAAATTGAATTTGATAAAAGAACAAGTTATATTAAATTATTTTAACTAGACTTGATAATAATTATACTTGTAATAAACTTAACCTGTACATAAAAGATTGAAAAAACACACTTAATTAACTGAATTTTATTTAAAAATTCTTGTATTCTTACCCATATAACAAGAGGGAAAAGCGAGTAGTATAAGAACAAAAGAAAAAAAAAAAAACCACGATGGATTAAACACTGTCGAGGTGGCACAGGGTGTAATATTCAGAATTTGTCCTGCCGTACGAAATGCCTAAAATATAAAAGGATAGGTCATTAGGTTCGGTATCAGCAAAGTTAGCAAAACTAGAAACAAACAGGCAGTGTGTTTTGATAATCACTAATAATGCAACATTTTCTTTGTTTTCCAAACATTGAGAGGGATCTTTAGAAACAAACAGACAGTGTGTTTTAATAATAACTAATAATATAACATTTTCTTTGTTTTCCAAACATTGAGAGGGATGAAACATCCAAACACAAGACGTTGATAGGATTTCTAGGAAGAATTCAAACCTGAAACACAATGATAGTTGTCACGATTTAAATATAATTACCCTGAACCATTCCTGACAAGACGCAAAGAAAAAATATGGAGCCATCGCCGGGAGAAAGAAGAGAGAGCTACATGTCCGAAACAAGAGAATCATCAGAGCGGTATCATGGAGACACACCTCAGGCAAAAATGGTAGAATTAATTGGAACTAGGGAAGAACTGAAGAAAGCTAAAGACAGTGCTACAGAGTCGTGGCTTGATTCCAGGCCCGTCATTGACGAGCTTGAAAGGCTACAATCAGGCCTTGCAAGTGCCAAGAACCGAACATCCATGTCCAATATCGTGATATCAGAGCTAGAATCCCAGCTCGAGGCCATTGGCAGGGAGGTCAGAACAAAAAAGGAAGAGGAACTGAAAGCAACAAAACTTATTAATGAGTTAACTCAAGCTCTGGATCAAGAAGATGAAGAGTTGCAGAACATTAAGGGGCTCAGAGATGAAGAGCGCAGAGACAGATCGAAGCTGAAACTTGTCCTCAAGATGAGAAGACAGACTCTAAGATCACTGCAATTGACTCTCAGAGCCACTCGCATAGAAACAGAAGCTTTCGGCGCATCGGCAGAGGAGGCAATACGGCATATCAACTCTGCAGAGACGGAAAACGACGTGATCGAGCTTTCGCAGGAAGAATATTATGCGTTGACAAAGAGAGCTAAAGATGAGGAGGCACTTGCAGAGTGGAGGATCGACGTGTCCGTGGAACAGAAACTGGCAGCTGAGGCAAGCCGGAATTTGATTCTGTCGAGGCTGAGAGGACTGCACTCTAATGGCAGTTCCATAAGGACTATAAACGAGGACAAATTAACGGAAGATGATCGTGAAGATGCCATTGTAGAGGAAGAAGAGAATGATTTTAAGGAGGAGATAGAAGCTGTAATGCTGAGAACTCAAAACAGATCAAGTTCTGTGTCCGACGGCAGGAAAACGTCGAGGAAGAGTTCAATAAACAGCTCAAAAAGTCATAACAAGAAAAGGCTTCTGAAGAAGAAGAAGAAGAAGAAAGCTTCCATCTTCGGTCAAATCAAAAGCTTTCTTGTCAGAAGTATCTCAAAGCTGTTTAAATGAGTTCAAATGGTTACTTTCCATTTTCAATAAACGTATAAAGTCCAGGTTTCAGACAGAAATCAAGCTTCGAATGGGGTGCTTCTGATTTTTTTCCTTCTGCTTGGAAATTGACGACTTTGTACAAGGTATAAGACAACCCTTTTTTTGGCCGGGGAAACCTACCTCCATATCCTGACGATGTATGTTCCCGACTCCCTGCATCAGTTTGCAATCAGTTGCATCTTTGTAATTCAATTGAATCTTTCAAAGACTAAGAGTTAAATACGATTCGGAAAGACATTTAGCAGTCCAGAGGATTCAAAAACTAAGGGTAATCCAAAATTAACCAGCTCATTATTCTATCTTGAGCCTAAAAGACATTTAAAAATAAAACGTCCTTGCAAATCACATTGTCGTTTTTAGTGCGAAATTCTATGTTTTAAACTATATTCTGAACATCTTATGGTTGGATGGGTGTATATTCCACACAAATCATGTCTCATCAATGGTCAAACACACTACAGATTAATTCAATTTTGATTTCCTAACAATTTTTTATATTCAATAAACTGAACCGGAATCTTATCAATGGCCAAGAAGCATGTTCTATTTATTTATTTTTTTTATCTCCCCTGCCAAAATCAACAAAGGTGTGTGCACGTGATAGAAGAGGAAGCTAATTAAGGAGTTTGGTTGGGTCGGTCGTGCTGGGCCCGAACTCAGTCATAACGACCCATGGGTCGATCGATCCACCCTTCAATGATTGGTCTCACGCCTATCGGCTAAGCAAGGCCCAGGCCCAGGGCCAGATATATACAGCCCACTTGCAGACGAAAAC
>JANSVB020000446.1:830855-844792 GCA_025504935.2 Erythroxylum haughtii
AATTTATACTGAGTTTTGACTGAGTGATGTAGCACGCCACCCTCGCAGGGTACGGACTCGGATATCACCATCGATGTTGGGTTCGAGTCATGCGAGAGTGGGGTGTTACATTTAGTCTATTAACTGTGCTATTTGTCAACATATAATCCTTAGTTCCTTTAAGTATCTCAACACTCGCTAGACTGCATTCCAATGGTCTACACCTTGATTAACTAGATATTGACCAAACAATCAAATAGTTAATGTAATGTCCGCCTAGTATATAGCCAGGCATACACTAGGCTATCAACCATACTAGTATATAGAACATTCATCTTAACCTTTCTCTTTACTTTATTTTTTGGATACTGTGCCAAAGATTATCTTTCACTATGAGAGATAGGTGCAACAATAGATTTATTGTTAACTGTATTAAACCTTTGTAACACATACTCAATATATGCACTCTATGTAAGGCCTGATGAGTGTTGAGCTCTGTCTCGGTGAATCTAAATACTTAGGACAAAAGACGCTACGGTAAGGTCCTTCATATCAAAGTTCTTGACCAAAAGTTAGTTAACCTTATACAACATGGTCAAGTAATTTGACGTGAGCGATATATCATCCATATGCAATAATATGAAGATAATTTTGCTCCCCCTGACCTCATATTATAAGCATCTTTTAACTTTATTTTCCATAAAGCCAAAAGAGGTCGTAACCCCATCAACATCAAACCATATATTGACCTGCATACCGCGTAAACCATGTCAATTCTATTTGGACCCTAAAATCCTTCAGGTTGTACCATATAGACCTCTTCATAAAGGTCTTTACTCAGGAAAGTAGTTTTGACAGCCAACTGATGTAACTCTAAATCATCATCAGCTATAATTACCTTAATCACTCAAAATGTATCGTACAAGGATATAAGATAAAAGGTAACATAAAGTCAAGTTTTCTCTCTAAATGAACCATTAGCCAATTGAGTGAGTCTAAAAATTGTTGAACTTTATCCCAAAATCCTTTAAGTGTAATCTTCATTTACAACTAACAAGTTTGCAATTCCGTTATAAATCAACTGACTCCCAAACCTTACTATATTTTATGGATTGCATCTTGTCCTTCATTGTATCCCACCACACATCTGCATTGGATCCAAAAACAGCTTCTGTAAAAATAACTAGATTTGAAACATGTCTAATATTATAGTCTTATACACCTGATAGACTATATAATCAGATGGGACAGCAGGTCATCTCACTCTAGTGGATTTACCTAACTACATTAGATCTTGTACCCCCATGAACCACTGTGTGTACATGTATGGATTCATGTTCTTATACAAGCACAGTACAAAGACTTAGGTCCACCGGATCTAACAGTATGAGTAGCTGGTATATGATAAATGTAGTATCCGTCTTGTTATCATCCGAAGGGTCAAAAAGCTCACCATCATCATAGACATTGTATTCCAAAAACTTAGTTGTTTGTGATTCCACTATTCTGGTCCCACTTTCTATACAATAAAAGTTGTAGTCATAAAATGGTCTAGATATTTTACTAAATAGCAATGAGTGGAACGAGCATGCAATCTTTCTTTATAAGGATTATACTATCTTAGTAGGGCAGCCCCACATACGAATATGTGCAAGACTAGGTTTCCAAACTTCTAGATAGACAACTAGAATAGCCCTGTTCTACATTGACTCCTTTAAGTCCTTTAGGATGCAGTTATGCCTTTCGGCAACACACCATTTTGCTCAGAACTACTCAGAATAGTGAATTAAATCACTATTTCAATTGATTCCAAATATCTAACAAACGAACCTTTTAAAGTTTTGAAACATCATGTTTGCCATGATATTCTGCTCCACGGTCAAATCTGACTATCTTGATGAATTTTCCCAATTGGTTCTCAACCTTTAGTCTTTAAGCAAGAACACGTAACTGTAATGGGAATAATCATCAACAAATGTCATAATACATTTAGAATTGCATAATACAACTATATAAGGTCTACCGATAACTTTATGTATCAGACTCAATAAGTCAAAAGCATGAGTTGACCTCAATATCCTTATTAGTCAACTTACCCCTACAACAGTCAACACATGTTCCTAGATCATCATAATCTAGAATTAAGAAATGAAGTCCTTGATCAATTTTTCAACCCTAGCTCTAGAAAGATGGCTTAAACTTTTATGCCACACCATGTATGACTTCTCATTCATCAAGGTTCATCATTTCATAACTTGTTTAGTAAGATACGAAGAAGCATATCTCTAATTCGGGGTAAGACACATTCTATACAAACCATATGATAAGAAAATTGTACCATTATGTTTTACATTCAACAACAACTGTACAATAAAACATTAAATACAAAACATTAACCTTCTTTGTCCAAATTGATCAAAAGATCACATATAAAATGTGTCATATAAAACCTAAATGAACCCTACAACAAGGTTCAATAGATACATTCCCTATAGATATTACTTCTACTTCTACTTCTTCATTGTTATGAACCATCAATTTCTCCTTCCCTTTATTTTGCTTTATCCTATATATGAACCCCTACATTGTAGAAACACCTTGATCAGATGCTCCACTATATAGCCACCAAATACTTAATACAACTATAGCAAATTAGATTGATAAATTAATAAGCCAAGGAGTTACCTAATGGTCATAGTCTTTGCCTCTAAGCCTTATATTGCTAGCTTCTTTATGTCCCTAGGACCTTTACAAGCACTAGTTTGACCAACATCTGCATGTGGAGAAGATTTCAACTTTCTATCTTTGAACTTAGTGGGCTTTGTCGTTACCTTCCCTTTAATTGCTTTGAGGGTTGTAGGACTAGCAAACTTGAGTTTCTCCTCCTTAATAATGCAATGGGCTATCAAAATATTGAAGTCCCATTTCTCATCCAGCGAGTAATATGTCATCGCCATATTACTAAACTCTGGAGGGAGTGTGTTCAAAGTCTAGTGAACAATGAAGGCATCAGGAAGAAGAATGTTTATCATCTTCAGCCTACTGTGAAGATGAATCAGTCTCGATAAGTACTCCATTACTCCCTCTTCTCCTGTATACCTCATGGAGAATAATTCTTTCATCAAGGCATTGTTCTCAACATTAGGTGAGACAGTGTACTTCTGGGATATATTACCAAGAAACTCCTTCACTATGTCTGTGTCTGAAAGTCCACTTAGCAGATGGTCAGGTATGGATCTCTTAATGGTCATCAGACTTAATCTGTTAGACCGATCCCAAGCTTCATAGACTGCTTTATGAGCTCTTAAGCTCATGGATGTAGGTAGAGATAGCGTATCTGTCATATGACCATATCAATCTCAGTTATCTCCATAGCATTCAATACATCATTTGTCCACTTCTTCGTATTGAAACTGGTCAAGGTTTCAACAGTGACACTAATTTTGTTGACAAAAAAGGTGACTGTAAAATGATAATGTTTAAATAAGAACAAATGTAGAACAATAGTGATACTCAAAGCTATTAAATAGTATCTTTTCTAAAAATCTAGTTAGAAATATTATGAAACAACTGTGGGCTGAATACATAATATATAAACTAGATCTCCACATAAAAACGATCAGAGTACAAATCATCAACTCTCATGACACTACCACTTGTGGGCGAATAGATCATTCAAGCAAAGACTTTGCTCTATCTAATGCCTTTATGCACATCTCAAAATCTCATGTAAGGCCAACACCTGTGGGTAGAATAACCAAATATGAAACCAGAGACATTCCCTAACGTGTAAACAGAACAATTCAAAATACTGACTCGAAAGGCCACTATGGTGACTACTTCCTCATCAGCACTCAAAAAGTCTACAAACACAAGGGATACATCTTTATGTTATCCTCACATTCTTTATGGTCATATAGTATGTGACAATGTAACATCAATAAATGCAAAAATTTGAATGCACAGTCTCATTGTCACTGAAGACATTCTCTGAAACTTCAGTTGAGACTTTTGTAAAGGAAAAATCTCGGTAGAGTGACTATCATGCATCACCGGATACTGAATCGATCACTCGAGACATGAGAAACTCATTTATCTCCCTTATGGCAAGTTCGTTGTACGAAAATTCACTCAAAAATGGCTTTAAAATGTCGCAATTCCTTTTTTGAGAAACTATTATGTGATCCCGAACATTGAACATGAGACCCGAGATACGAAAACTTGAAATATCTACCTTATGTGATGTCCGAAGCATAAAAATTCACTTAAAATCGGATTTAGAATACCTTAATTCTTTTTCTGGAGTTAAACTTTAATTTATTACTAATGTAATAAATCCAGAAAATGAAAAAACTCACTTTATGAATTTCATGAACCCGAAAATTGACCCAAAATATCTCGAGCACCCTTACAGAAAATCTGAATTTTTTGTTTTTTTAAATACTGTAAAAATTTCATACGGTTGACTTCAGCACTGCATCAGCGCACTGTAGCGCTGACGTTAGCTGCGAGTAAAAATTGCAGCATGTGTATTGCGCACACTGCCCAGCTACATACCTCAACAGCACGCGTCAAATGCGCGCTTATTCGATGGTGCATGCATTGTATGTGGTGACACGTGGCTCAATATGGTTCACCCACATCTCGACCCGTGTCTAGCGTGTGCAACACACGTGCCAAAAGTACCGCCCCTCAGGGAGGTACTATGTGTTGTCGGGCCAGTGTGGCACACGTGCTTGATGGTCTCCGTCGTCCCTGCCAGAAATTGACAATTTTTGACTAGTTTCGGGCTTATTTTTCGCTCTCTTGAGCTTTTTTTTACCCCGTTTCTCAAGGCTATATATATATATACTACTTTTATGCAATAGAAAACAAGAAAAAAAACTGAGAAACAGAAGTTAAATCTTCGAAAATTGTATGGAGAGAAAATCGAAAAATCTTTGTTTTTAACCACTCGAACATGTCACCACTCTGATATCACGTGTAATACGTAACGATACCTTAGTTACGTATACCGGATCAAACGTGAAAGGGCAAGAAATGAAGAAATGCAAAAAGTACCTTATTTCAATCTCTGTAACTTCAAACGAGCTTTCTAAAGCCAAAACGAGCACGAATCCACTGCTGTCTTCACGGAAGCTGCTCTCTGGGACTCGAGTAAGGTCTTTTTATATTTTGAATAATGGGTCAAAGAATTCTTATGCTTACGATATATGAGTAACTACAGAACACCTTAACCTTTATATATAACATTCATATTAGGCTTCCCCATCATAATACCGATATGGGTCCGATCTACACTAATTGGGATTCATTTTCTACACAGACTTTAACTCATTGATTTAGATCATTTATTGGGCCACTTTATTATCTTTATCTGCATCAAATTATGCAACTTAACCAATATGTTATTAAAAAATAAAAAATACAATTAATAATTATCCAATCTCGTAACAAAATTGTCCAAACGGAAAGTTCCATTGTTTTGCAGCACTAGTTGATGCTCTTGGGTACTAAACTCCTTAAAGACCAAAATGATAATAGCTAGTAAATTAATGGAGGCTTACCCAAGTGAAAACATCATCCTCCAAAGAGTACCCTATAGCCTCCGACCTTCTAAGACTTTGCTCTAACAGTCCCCAATTCTTAATTCTTTTTAATTAATAATATTTAGAATGATGGTTTTGGTCATGGACAGTTGGACAAATGAATGCCTTGAGAAGTTGTATAAAACAAACTGTGATCTAACAAACGATTATTATCAGTAACTTCACATGTCACTGACCTGTTTAAGAAATAGCATTTTCTTTTTGATGTAACAATGACCAAGATGAATTTTTGAAATATACGTGCTTTTTGATGTAACAATGACCAAGAGTATGAACTATTATTAGAAAAGAAAAATTAAGGGAGTACTTAAATTTTTAACATAATGTACGGCAACTATAAATGATGACGGGAGGAGGGCTTCGGGACTTTCTCTTTAATAATTATTTTATTTTATTTTTATGTAAAATTTAAAAATAAATAAATAAAATTATAATCGAGTTATCCAAATAAATAAATTTGAAGTTTGGTCTCAACATTATAACTTAAAACCAAAATTTTAAAAATCTCACTAGAAATTAAACTAATAGGATAAAAAATTTAAGGTTTAAAAATTTAACGGATGATAGACTATTAAAAAAAATTGAAAAAAATTAAAAATTTTAACATATGATTAAAAGATATTATTTTTATTTATACAAGAATTTGAAATTTAATTTAAAAATATTATTAAATAAAAATTAATTGATTTATTTTAATTTATAAAAATATTAATTTACATAATTAATTTATTAATTAATAAACTCATGATTTTTAAGAACAAAAGTTATTAAAGTAAATAAATCAAAAAGTTGAACCCTCAAAATTTTAACAATTAACCAGTTGAATCATTTTTTAATTATTATTTAAAACCAATATAAATCTTAACCAAAAAATATAATCCGAAAATTGCTTAATCCAACTCAATGTGATATTGCTAGGCCTAGCTGGGAAACCTCAACTGTTGATTGAGAAAAATCGTGTGTCGTACAAGGACTGCATCAATTGGCAGTCAATCGAAGAAAGCATATCCTTTTGATCTCTTTGTTCTTAGCAAGCAATCTTCAATTGTCAAGGAACATGCTTCTTTACTTGTTAAGGCCTTGGTGAGCTACATACGCCAAGTCTGGGATGGCTTATCTTTCCATTGTCGTTTTCCTTCACTGAAGTTTTTCTGATCCAACTTTAAATGCCTCAATAAGAAATTTTCACGCAACATTTTTGAACAATTGCAACAGTTTTCAAGTCAATAATTTAACACCGATTCTTGGATAAGCAAGTAGGCTATTCAGAATCGCAGAGTCTTTGGTCCTATATCGACATGGCTACAGAGGAAATGGCAGAAAATCAGGTTGAATAGATTAGATCTTGAACAAGACTCCAACCTTTTGAGACTAGAGCGAGAAAACAAAAGGAAGAAAGGCATGAATTTGACATACAAAGATCAGATCTTTGCGTATCGTTCATGGAGAATTAGCAGGTACGACTAAATCGTGTGAAGTAAAAGTCTAAGAATCACACCACAGATTCATGGTTGTCTCTGATTCTAACAGCAGTCCTCGGAACACAAGTAACCGAAGCAGCTCTGTGTACAGTCATAACAGCAAGAACAACTGCATTTGACCCCACGAGCAATCAAACTAAAACCCAACAAAACAAACTAAAACAGAAACGTTGAAAAGTGGAATAGAACTACATACCATTCATTTACAGCCGTTTGCTGTTCATCATTTGACGTCTGATAGTTCCTGTCTATGGACTGAGTTGTAGGTGGCTCCATCTGTGAAATCGTTGGATAGAGATATGGTGTTGGCAGTGAATCCTCCGCTTTCCTTCCCTTGTTTTGTACGTGTATAGATAAAGTGGAGGAATTTTAACCTTCCTCTTAAGAGAATTAGTTTTACCACTTACTTTGCTGTATGAGAACCGTAGTTGACCAAATGTCAAATGACCGGTAGTTTATGACAGCAACTAACTGTTTGTTAAGTCAAAGAGTTTGCATTCAAGCTATTATACGGTGTGCTCACTCCTTCCTGTTCTCGGCAAGAAATAGTCAAAAGAGGCCCAAGTTTCCAATAATCTGATGCCAGACCCCTTCTTTAGATCACTTGACACGTAGATTAAAAACACTCTCCTCCTTGGACTTATCCCCACAGCTGACCAACAAGTGGACTCATACGCGGCTTCCTTAATTCACCATGTTCCCTGGTCAAAGCAGTCAATCCTTTTTATGTTAGCGAATAAGTTGAATATAAATTAGGGATGAAATCGTAATTTAAGTCTGAACTAGGGTTATGTTAATATTTGAATAAAAAAAACTCTCCAATATTTTATTCTTATTATCTTAATTATTTTAAAATTTTATGGCAACCAACTCCTCTCTTTTTTTCTTGTCTTTTCTTTATTACTATTATGGCCTTCTTTTCCCTATTTTTTTATATATAGAAATTAATGAATCGGATCAAAGTTGAAATTGAAGTAATCCGAATTTTGAATAAACACTCAAACCTCCCTAAATGAGTAAATCATTGTCATTCTTGCACATAATAGATTAGGTAAAATTTTAATTGAATGGAAATTATATTAACTCATATAAAAACACTTTCAACTTCAACAGTCTCACATCAAAAAAGATGGAGAAGATTGATTCGAAACAAATTTAATTAAGGAGCTCCTTTGTAGAAACACTAATTGGGCCTTCCTTTCACCACTGCAATGTTAACGGTCTACACTCTACAGGGTTTATAACATGGACTCTAAATGTTCAATATTATGATATCTTATTATGTTCAATGAATCTCAGTCATTTATTTATATAAGTCCCGCGTAAATTATGCGTAAATCTCACATAGATCCTGCAAAATAAATAGCTGAGATTTTATAGGACAGAATAAGACAGAGTAATACTGAACAGAGGATCTTGTCTCCATCAAATGATACGTCTATAGGCGGATCAGACCCGTCACATCCAGTTGGAAATCAACAAGTCACGTTTATAATGCTTTAGCTGCTTCCAAATTTAATTAAGAATACCTTAAGAACGCTGTTATCGAAACGATGATAGAACAAAAGTACATCTAGCCAAATTTTGGATCTAACATCTAATCAAACGCTCTGGCTCCTAGCATGTACATGGAGGAAAAGTGAAATGCGCATAGAGGAAATAGGAATGAGCTTCTACAATTGTTGAAGCTCTTATATTTTAGTGCAAGTAGTATACAAAACCTACCTCTAAAATCTCCAGTCCAACATATACTTGGAGGATGAAAAAGTTTTTGAAACGTCAGGAACTAAGTACTGACGACAACTGTGAGGCCCCATACAACCTTTCCACTCAGGCAACCAAGACCCAGTGGTCCTCCTCTATAATACTCCCTCCTGAACATTAAAACAGTTCCATTCTCTCTACAAAGGTGTTATCTAGTTGAGAAAACAAGCAAATGTTGTTCTCCGAATTCCCTGACCCATCTCCAGACTGTTAAATATGGCGCCATTTTGAATAGATGAAGATCCCAAGCATGCTCGGAGGAGATGGAGGAGGAAGAACCTCTGTAATGATTGGAAAAGAACAGGTTGTCACTGTCACCTTAAGTCGGAAGTTTCATGCTGAGATCATTCGTCAGTCTTGTTGCCACAGGAGAGACAGAATAATGCATGAAGCTGGAGTAAAATGTCATTGAAGAATAAAGAGTCAAAAGAATTAAATACACGATGAACAAAAGAAAAGGGTTGTAGGACACATGAATGGAGTAACATTTACCTCTCAGAGGGTAGCTTTCCTTTTGTAATTTTTGAGCTTGTAAATAGCGGAAACTGATCAAGTTTCATATCAGCTGATTGAGGGCTGAGGGGCATATCCTGCCAGTTTACATGAAACCATAATAATCTGTTTTAAGTAAGGGAAAGACATTACGAAAAATAAAAAAAGGGAAATGAAAATGACTGAGAGGTTACGATCAATTTTGTTGCATGTGATGATGTGGTGGAATGGGGAACATCAATTTGCGGTGGGTTTTTCAACCACCAATGTTCTAGTAACTTGCTAGCAGTCGACCTCTCTGCCGGATTTCTAAGAAAGCAACAACGCAGAAAATCCTTTCCCTCAGGTGACAATGTTTGAGGTATAGGTGGAGTATCTCTCATGACTTTAAACATTGCTGCGGCCTGCATGGTGAAACAATAATCAGATCCAACTATAGGGCAGAAGGCCAAACAGCCCTTGTACACAAAAACTACTCCAGTACTGCATAGTTAATCAAACAAAACTCATATACTTGGATTCACCAAATGCAGAGGATATGAATGCGGAAAATTCTAGTAATAAAATCAACATACTCATCATATCACAAAACTATGCAGTGACCGTGCTCAGGAATGATCCTCCTTGACTAATACCAAAGATACCATACAGCCATTACAGAGCTTAACAGGTAGCAAGTTCAAAGTTCAGCCTTTGGCATAGATAATAATGTCCCTTTACTTGATTAGAAGCCAAAAATAAGGGAGAAAGGAGATGCCGTGACCAGGCCAGTGGGATGAGGTGAAGAATCAATATGATTGTAAGCAGGGACAATGAGATCATACAAATGGATGGTGCGGCGTTCATCTGTTAGTGCTAATTTATATAATCTCATTTATTACTGTATCGTGAAGACCCCATCCACACATGTTCTACCACAGAAAGGAACTTACAACTTCAAAATATAAGGAGAATAGAACCAAGAATCCTGGACACCAAGGATAGCCACAAAACGTTAAAAGGAAAAACCAAAGAGCAGAAACAATATCATGTTCATGTTCAGGCAATAAAGTTAAAATAGATGTACTCGTGTTGATGTAATTTCTATGATCACTGAAACTAGTTTTTCAGAATTTGGGGTCATTAAAAAAAATAGTCATTATCTCCCTCCTGAGTCAAATTCACCACATACATGCCTGCAATTTGAAGATCAAAACTGACTTTTCATTAAGAAAGCAAATCAGTGATAGCATGGAACTTACCCCCTCATACTCACTCCATGGAGGTTTCCCAGTGAACATTTCAATAATTGTACAACCCAAACTCCAAATATCTACTGCAAGTGCAAGGTCAGAGTTGGTCTCTTTCTGCATAACAGCTTGCATGAGCTGCAAAAACAGATATAGAAACAGAATATCATGACAGAACTATAAGATCTAAAACATCACAATCAATGTTGCCATGATAAGGTACCTCTGGAGCCATCCAATATGGACTTCCTTTTAAAGAAAGTTCAGCAGCATGTCCACTGAGCTGCATATGAAACAAATTTCATGCATCATTAGCCCATTGCAAGAATCTGCGAATTGATCATGAATAAACCAGATGAAGTAACTATGCATGTGATTCTGTAAAACCATCATGCTAATTCCATCTAAACAAGTTATGCTTATTACCATTGCAATAAAAATTGATGAAGTACAGAACAATCACATTTTTGGCTAATTTAAGGTTCCAATATTTTCAAACCGATCACTAGAGTTCTAGTTGATCATGTGCAGTGAAAGAAATCATTATAAACGACTAATGTTTCTCATGATGATAAAGCACATAAGATATATTAAATCTTGTAGACTCAACCTCTCTCTCCCCCAAATTCCTACTAAAAGAAATAAAAGATACAACTTGAGACAGATTGTCTATTACTTACAAAACATCAAGAACACAACAGCAACAAAGAGATATACCAAAGATTCTGTGTAACAAATATTACTTCAGCTTTGGGTCCAAAGATACATGTTTATATGCATGATTCGGTGGCTGTTACAGGTTTTTTTTTAAAAAGAAAAAACAGTACTCACATGCTTCGCCATCCCAAAGTCGGCTAGCTTCACAACTCCAGATGCATCAACAAGCAAATTTGCACCCTTTATGTCCCTACATCACCAAGGAACCAAATTAGTCTTACGTCACAGACATTTAACAGTGTTTACAGGCTCTAGTGCTCTACCCCAAGAGACTGTCAAAGTATATGCCGAGATCATCATCAAGCTATTAAAGCACACATATTATTTTACCTATGTATTGTTTTTGTGCTATGCAGGAAAGCCAAACCGGAGAGAATATGACGAGTAAAAGAACGGACAACACTTTCTGTAATGGCTCCACAATGTTCGCGCACATATCTATTGATTGAACCAGGATGAACATACTCTAGATATATATAAAAGTGATCTCCCACCTACACATTTACAGGGATTATAATCGACCAAGTTCTTGAAGTCAAACATGGTTTAAGAGAAAAACACAAAAACCACTAGGTGACACTGGCATATTACTTACTATTTCACTACCATAATACTGGACGATGTTTGGATGCTTCAGATGGCTAAGAAGTTTAATTTCCTGAAACAAATGAAAGAACTTATGCAACAACATCTTCACTTCAATGGGTTAAGAATGGACAAAAAAATTGTGGTGAAGAACCTGCTGCAATTGTTTAATGCACTCTGCAGATTTTGGGTCATCTGGACATATCTCAGCTTCCTTCATCGCACATAGAGCCCCAGTTTCCCTGCCAGGAAAGTGATATAAGTATAGTTTTTTGGAGCAAAAGGAACTTAGCATAAGATGTTAAAAGAGTATGTACCGGTTACTGGCGACATATACACTTCCAAAAGTCCCACGTCCAATAAGCTTCCCTTTCTGCCATTGACCTTTCAAGGGAGTAGACTCTGGTTGTCTAGCTATAACTTGGGGAATGACAGTTGATAAAGACTGCATAGCCGCTCCTGATGAGTACACAGCTGCTCCTGTTGAGTGCGCAGTTGCTCCTGGAGGAAGAGGCAACGGGTGGACCTCAAGATTTACAGTGGCTTCACGTCGTGCAGTCGAAGCTTCAGCTGACAACTTGGTGTTCAAAGGTGAACCAGGTCTAGTGGGACTTCTGGGGTTCCAGCGAGGACTCCTATTTTGTGGACTATGAAGAGGGGAACTCTCATTACTATAAGCACCATATTCAAAATGTCCACCTGAAGGAAGAAGCGCTGGCATGTCTAATGCCAGCGTCTCTGTTGCAGAGCAGCCCTGACTTGCTTTAGGCATCAGGTAGAAAGGACGCAACTCAGGGACATTAGAGATTCGTTGTGGACTCCTTACAGGACTCGCAAATGGGCTATTTGGAGCACTTCTAGGAATATTAAGTCTCATATTTTCATAAGAACAATCCAGAGTACTGAGCTCTGGAAGCACCATCCTAGACGGCTTTGTCTCTAGATGGTCTACCGTCCTCCTCATGTCCCTGCCACCAAATCCACTGCCATACAATATGTCTTTTAGAAAAAGTACAGAACCAAGGAAGCTCAATTCACCCACAGAACATTATCTTCATGTATTGGGGAAGAGAATGTGTCCCTATTACCCGCAAGTTAGGGTTGCAATCAATGTTTTGCACGATAGCATTTGAGTGATTCCCATCACAGAAATCAATGCTTTCCTTAGCAGAACTATGGATCACTTATATTTGGAAGTATGTTATAATTTTTTCCGTCATATTTGAGGCATAACTCTACGAATCAACACAAAATTAAATAATTCCAATAAGATTGATACAAGGAAAAATGCATACCTTGAGGCCGGAGAAATTGTAGGAGAGACAGCCTCTCCTGCACCGTCAGCTCTATCTCTTTCTCGATCTACGTCTATAGGAGACGGCAGCCGAGAATCACCATCCCCCAAGACCGAATTCTCCGGCACAGGCAACGGAAGCGGAAGAGGAAGCGGCAGAGGGACCGAAGTAGACGTTTTCAATGACCCCGGCAAGGCGGAGCTACTCACACAGCGTGACATCAGCGCCATATCCGCCGAGTCGGCGGACAATCTGGGACCCGCCACATCCTGGTCGGTCAAATGTCTCAGCTTCCTCTGACGCGTGAGCTTAGCGCCGCCACCAAAACTCACACCTCCAATATTGGCCTTCTTACGATTGGTAAGTTTCTTCGTGGGCGACGTAGAATCGTCAGGGACAACAGCGGCGGCGGAAGAAGAGGAGTAGGAAGAAGATGAAGTCAATGGTCTATTAGGGGACGAAGTAGAAGAAGTAGAATAAGAAGAAGAAGAAGTGGACGAAAAGGTGATGTTAGGAAGCCAACGCATGGCGTGAATTGCATACAAAGACCATATTTTTACGCATCTACATAATTAGTGTTATCAATGTAGTCTCTGCTTCTTTACGGTTAAAACACCTAGTCCTACCAGAAATGGGAAACCCAAGTGGAGCTGGAGGAGGGGAAAACACAAGTGTCGATGGAGGGTTGCCGGAGGCTAGTGTGCACGCGGTTTACAGAGGGACATCTTGCGTCGGCAAGTAGGACGTCAAGGTTGTTGAAAACTAAAAGTCAACGGCTTTCTCTTT
>JANSVB020000446.1:850379-867451 GCA_025504935.2 Erythroxylum haughtii
AGATCGGGAGTAGTAGACCCGAAAGTATGATTTTAGAAAAAATGCAATAAGTATAAATTACGAGTTTAAGGATTTTAGTTTGGCTTAACCCTAGGCATAAATGAGTTTTGACATGGGAATGGGTTTTTGTGATGAAATTTAAGGAATGTTACCGGGATTGTCATGAACATGCATCGTACATATATATGCATAAATGAATGATTCTAATTGTGCAAAATTATTAATGTGTGTGCAACGTATTGCATAAATGGGTTATGCAGGTTAAACGTTCGCAGTCACGCGTTTCCAGAATGTCAAAGCAATTGATAATTTGGAGCGTACTGTGAGTAGACCGAGATGGTCTTATTTCACCCTTTGTTCTCTTTTATTTTATTTTGTATAAATTAATTACTGGATGTGGATTGATGTTATTGGGTTCTGGACAGGAGGTCCGATGATTGTGATACTGAGCTCTGTGATAGAAGTGCTACTTGTATGTGAATTGGAGAACTACTTGCTTATGATATGGTAAATTGTGACTCATGCGTTGATTGTGATATAATAGTGTCACATGAGCATCTCATATGCATTTGATTAAATTTACTTGATTGGGTGAAAGGCGAAATGCCTTATGCTTATGTGAAAAATAAAGGTATTGCTTATGTGATCATATGATATTTTGAGTAATGTGAAATTATGGAATCAGTGTGATGTGATTGATACGTGTCGGACTACGGTTCGATAATATGTGAAAGTGGTGGTAGTGACTGATGCATCACATGACATAAGAGCATGGAATATAATGGCTGTTGTGACCAGAGTCGCCACCGATCAGAGCTTTAAGCTCAACGAGTGAAAATGAGCTTCGAGCTCATAAGTGATTCAGAGCCTCAGGCTCAACGTTTAATGAGCCCTGTATCCACCAATAGATAAGGGACAGTTATTAATGAGCCCTACAAGGGACAGTTTAGGCACTCGGTCACAGCAAAATAATAAATGAAAAGTGAGTCTCATATGCATGTATCGAATATGAATAATGTGGATGTGAAATTCTGTAAATGTGTGAATGTGAAATATTGTGAATGTGCACTATGAAATAAAGTGAGATGTATGATTATTGTGTTATGTGACTGGGTGAACCATCGATGATGATCACTCACTGAGTTCGCAAAACTCACACAAAATTTGCAATTATTTTTCAGGACCCAGAAGAATACCCCATTAGGCAACGGGCATATAGCAACCGCATGTGAGTGGGAAAAGAGGTCGGGATCAGTTCGCGTATGCATTAGTGTCTGATAAATTCTGTATAAAATTTATAGTTTCTGAAATTTTTATACAAATGATTCGGTCAAATTGTAAAGTCACCGAACTGAATTAATTTGTATTTATAAAGGGGCCCCGTGGTCATTGTACTTACTGGTGAATGTGTATGTTAATTGATTTCCGCATAGTGTATGTTTGTGTTTTTTTTTAAATTATACTGAGTTTTGACTTAGTGATATAGCACGCCACCCTCGGAGGGCACGGACTCGGATATCACCATCGATGTTGGGTTCGGGTCATGCGAGAGTGGGGTGTTACATTTAGGTAGTTTTTCAAGTCTACTTTGTATCTCTCGCCATCTCGTCTTTACTCTCTCTTCATTTTCTCTTTATTGTTTCCCAACACTATCTTCCCCTAATTTTGTGAAAATGTGTCTATCCAGAAACATGGTAAGAAGTGTGTTAGAGTTGTGAGATAAATATTAAATACAACTCCCATTTTGTTTGGAACATGAAAAGGCAAACCAACGTAGAGTTGAGGTTATAAAAAGGACAAAAACTTAAAATTTGAAAATGAAACATTGATGTAAATAATCTCGGAATCTCTCCAAAATTTCTCTCTCTATCTGCCTTCTCTGCGTTTTCCTCTCTCTCTCTCTCTACCTTCTCTTCTTCTCCTTTAATTTCTGAACAAAGATAATATTAACAAGAAAAAAGAAAGAGAAATAGAGAGATATATTATATGGTAGAAAAAGATATGGTAATAAGTAGTTAACGACAAAAGCAAAGATACTAAAATGTGAACAAATTTACAAATAAAAGGTGAGGAGAAGCCTGCAGTTTGTTGTACATTAAAGAGATGCTTGATTCATGAGTTTGAGAATGAATCAATGGGCGTGGAATGAATACATGTGGTTGGTTTTATATTATGATTATAAGACATATATGACTTTCGGATAATCGTCCATACTCCCAATATGTGAGAGGAACGGGTTTCATTCTTGGATCTGGTGCAAGTGTCATCGACATGACAACTTTTGTCACACCTGTGACATACTTTTTTAAAAATTAAATATAATTAATTAATTAAAATATAATTAATCAAAATATAATAATTACAATATAATTAATTAAATATCTTTTTCTCTTTTTAGCAATTAAATATAATTAATTAAATATATTAAAATTTGATGTAAAACAAAATTTTAACAAAGTTTTTTCCCAAAAATTTAACAAATTATTATTTCTTAATATTTTTAACAAACTAACAATTATCAATGGTAATGGTAATTATTGATTCGTCTTAACTAACCATCGTAATTATAATGATTATATTCATTTTCATTTCTCACTATATTCATTCTCATTCTTATTGTCATTTCCCGTATGAACTAACTACTTACTAATTCTTTGCTAATTTTAAATATTATAGATTATGGTAAATTAATTATATTTTATATTTTATATTTATTTTATAATATGTTGATGAAAAAATTAAAATTTATTTGTCATCCACATGGTAAATATGTTAATTGACGTGGCAAGTCACATCAATGACGTTAATGAAAAAACTAATGTTAAGCTACATTATTTGTGAAAAATTAAAAATTTAATTGTTTAATTGCTATCTTTCAAATTTCGAGTTATAATAGATAAATTATAAAAAGTTTGAGATCTTTTTAATTTAACCCTAATAATAATAATGATGATGATGATGATGATGGTTATAATTGTAATATAGATTGCAATTATAATATTATTGATTTAATTGTAGTTACATTTTATAATTTGAAACCTTATAAATAAGACAACAGAATTAATTAATGTCAGAAACGTGGGAAACCAAATGGTACTTCATGAAACTAATTAAGAACGTTAAAAAGCATCCCGCGACTTTGACTTGGTGGTGTTAATAAGAAAAACAAAAAGATTATTGTTCTGATAGCTGAGAAAATCCATTAGGCAACAGAAGGGACAGAAAAAGGTGACTAATCATTAAAGCATTTTTAAAAATTAACCAGTTTGAAAAGATGGCAAAGATTCATATCAGTGCAACAATAGTGTACTGCTGGTAACGAAAGAGGGAGTTAAAAAGCTCGAAGTTGCTGTGCTTGTGATGCCATGTCAAATCCATGCACGTGAGAAGTCTCCCTCCAGCACAGGAAGGAAAGTCAAAAGGGTAAAAGAAGTTTGGTGGGAGAAAAAATGTAGAAGTCCGAGAAAATATATTAAAAGATAGGGGGACGAGACAGAATGGATGATTTCCATGCATGTGCAGTGGTCACCTGGAGACTATCTAATTCCAGCAACCCTTTTTCTCTGCGATGTGATCAGGTGCCTTCAAAGCCAAATACCATTCTAAATCCAGTATTCTCTTAACACCTGCCTTGAGCTCAAGAATTTGACCACCAACCATTTATGGGCAAGCTAAGAGTCATTTGGGTGGTCTCCTTTTTTACTGTAACACATCTGCAAAATGGTCCCATCCCAACTTTTTAATTCTGAGTCTATATATGTACACAGCATGGATTTAATGAGATTAAAGACGTTGCTTCGCCAATAAGTTGTCATAAAAATAATAATCTTGGAGAAATATAAAAGTAAATACATACCACTAAGTTATCATGATTATCATTTTCAAGATATGCATGAAGAGGGATTAAGTCTACAGCTGACTGTTAAAGAATATTACATGTTAATATGTTTTGAAGTTATCATTTGTTAGTCAGTTAAATCTTAGATTTGTATCCTTAACATATACACTGGACCACTCTTCCATGTAAGGAGAAGTCTGGTTTCATCATATTTCACCATCTACATTTTTCCTTATACAATAAAGAAACTTATGCCGTGTCTTGTAGAATAAGTTGTTAATTTCTCTAAATTATGGACAATTTGCACTTATGTATGTGAGCCCTCTTGTCTTCCATGTTGAGAATACAAATTTTTTATAATTAGAAATTAGTATCATTGGTTGATGGACAAAGTATAATAATAAACATATCTATTTTTCTTCCGTTGAGAATTTGGCCTACCATCGACAAAAATGATAACATCGTCGTTTTAAATATGAAAAGTGAATAAAAAATAATCCATTAGCATATTTGTTATTGAATATGTATAAAAAAATAGCAAGATTTTTCTACCTAAGAAAAGAAAAGGTATTTCAAATTATTTATTTGTTAAAGAATTTGAATAATGCTTACTTTTTCGTAAATTATCAAAAAAGTTAGAAAAATAGTCATAAAATTCGATCATAATTATAAAAATTTAGAAATCCCAAGTAAACTAAAATATTAATTATAATGATTATTAAAATTCTCCCTACACAATTAATATCTAATTAAAAAGTTATGCTTATAATTTTAGGAACATTTTGGTTCAATTCACTTAATATTAAATGGTAATCCTAGATCTTGTTTTAATTCAATATTTTCAGCGAATCATTAAATGATTTTAAGTTATATATTTTTTATTTGTTAAAAAAATTAATTACCTGATTTAGTTCAACGTAGCAGTAAAAATAAGAAATCAAATAATGTTGAAAAATCTAGGCATCTAAAACTAATAAGAAGGTTAGGATACTAACTTCACTATTGAAGTATTACTATTTATTAAGTCAAACAATGACCCTACAAAAATGATTCGTAGTAATACGGGGAACAAGTTCGCTACGACAAGTCATGTAACATCACAGAAAGAAACCTCTGGACCTTATCATGCATTTATCTCCAAATTAACAAGTCCTTTTTACTATTTAAAGCTTTAGATTACATATACAAATTTTGAGATAATTAGAATGACCAGTTCCTAAATTCTTAACAAGAAAAAGAAATAAAGATAAGATTGAAGAAAAAAAAGAAAAATATATTAAATTAGTGAGGACAAAAGGTAAGAAAGCTCACAACAACCCCAAGGATCTGCATTAACAATTGTACCGCACAGGTTGGGGGGGAAAAAAAGGGAAGCAATTAATAGAACGAGAGACTGTCACTGAATAACTCACCAACACGCCGAGCCCAACCCCTTTCTCTCCCTCTGCTGTCCTATTATCAACAGTCAGAGCACAGAGATTAACAGCAGCAGAGACCGCGGTGATCGCCCCCAACATCGCCACCACCACCACAGACCACCGTGCGCCTAAGTCTCTCTGGGTCTAATCTAATATCCTACTTTTACTCAGGTGTGAGTGGTTTTCGTGGGTCCCACAGCACGCTGTCTCTGTCTCCTTCTCTGCGTTCGCGGTTTCTCTCTATCCCTTGGTCCTGACGGGAACTATTGCTCAGTTCACTCCCTCGTCGCCGTCGTGACTCGCAAGTGATTGCCCAAAGCTAGCCTCTCTCCCACTCTCGTCTCTTGACAGTTCTGTTCGTTTCTTGGTGTTAATTCCCATTCTGCCCCTATCCATTTGACCTCCTCCTCTCTTTAAATGGAAAGATCTCCCCGATTTGGCTCTGGGATTTGCGTGATTTCGTTTTGAAAATAAAAAGGATTGCACTTTTATAATCCCTTTTTTATTTTTCTCTCTTTTGACGAGTAAATCATCTTGAAAAAGTATTCCCTTTTCTTACATTCTACGACGACGACGACGAAGTAAAGACATCATAAGAGAGAGGTTAATAAGAGACACAAACAAGAGGTTAACACCTACAATACAAGGCAGTATCTTGAAAGAGAGAGAGTTGCTGGTGATTGAAGGAAAACTTTTTGAGATTAAGCTAATTCTCCAAGGTAATTTACATATAGTATTAGTTCTCTCATCAACTTTCTCCTTTGTTCTAACTTCTATATGTGTATTTCGCTTTCTGGGCTTGTTTTCTTCGGTGGTACTCGGAATCTTGGAAGGATTTTCTTAACCCAGATCATTAATTCTTCTCATTGTATCAAGATGTGTCAAGATTGCGTTTTTCGTTTGGTTTTAGTTTCGTTGTTTTAACGAAAGGATAATCTTTGGTTTGTTTTGGTAGTTTTCTCTAATCGTGTTGGGAACAGTTTTACCTCCTTCTTCAAGATCCAATGTTATTTCGGCTTTGATTATCGGTTAAAGAAATGATCTTTTTTAATAATAACAAGGCCACCTCTTTTTCATACAATCGGTATACGAAGCTTCCCAGAATCCTTCGTGCATCTATCTCAGTGACGATCTCACTTTTCAAAGATTTGATATTTTTATATGATTATTAACGTTTTTATGTTGAAACTTTCTCTTTCTCTCTAGTTTCTTGGTTTGGAGTTCATGCGGTTCATGAAAGATTGATTACTTTTTGTCTTTTCTTTGTATCAAGTGATTTGGTCTCCGGAGAGAGGAAAATGTCGTCGCCGAACTCGCCGTGTGCGGCCTGCAAGTTACTTAGGAGAAAGTGCACTCTTGAGTGCGTGTTTGCACCCTATTTCCCACCAGACCAGCCACAGAAATTTTCGACGGTGCACAAGGTTTTCGGTGCCAGCAACGTTGCAAAGCTTCTCAATGAACTTCAGGCCACTCAACGTGAAGACGCCGTGAATTCCCTTGCTTACGAAGCCGAGGCTCGTCTCCGTGATCCAGTCTATGGCTGTGTTGGTCTGATCTCATTGCTCCAACATAAACTGAAGCAGCTCCAACTTGATCTTGACAACGCAAGAAAGGAGCTGGCGAACTATATTGGACCTCAGGCAATGCATCCCATATTGCAAGCTCCGACCTTTATACAGCCGCAGCATATGGCTACGCCATCATCATCGATGATGCCTCGCGGTGGCTTGCTACCGATGATGGGAATCCCTACTAGGCCGGTGGGGGTGACTCACCGTGGACAATTGATGATACGAGAGCCACAACCCCAGCAACCGCAGACACAAAGTCAGGAGTTCTACGACGCTCAGCAATTGGCCGTTGCTATGGTTGCCAGAGAACAACAAGAGATGCTCAGAGCCTATGAGCAGCAGCAGCTTGAAAGCGTGAGGTATAATAGTGGGTTGGAGGGAGTTGGCTCGGTTACTGCCACTGGGTTTAACCAGAACCAGATTGGTGCCGGTGCTATGTCACCTTCATTGCAAATGAGCAGTTTTCACAACCCTTTTCACATCCAACCGCAACAAGGGGAGCACCATCATAACCAGGTACAGCTTTTGCTTCAGGCACATGAAGGACAGCCATTGTCACAGCAACAACAGCAACCTCATCAGGTTCACCAGCAACAACAGAGGGAAAAAAGCGAGGAGGGTAGGAGTGGAGGTCCGTCTTGTTAAGGATTTTCCCTCCTGTTTTAGCCCTTATGAGTTCTAGGTACGTTGGCTCGATTTCTTTGCATCTTTGAATGGCGAATTAGTAGTTTAAGGCTATGGGAGCTACGATTTTTGACCACTTGTCCACGTTTAAACATTTTTTCTTCGGTTTTTCATGAATTTGGAAATTTTGATTTGGTGAACTAGAAAGCCAAATTGACTCTTTTGCATAGAGCAGAAAGGATGGTGGGGAGAATTATTGTCTCGTCACTGCAAAGGATATTCTTTTCGTCAATATTATGTAGGACCTAGAGGCTAGATTTATAAGCACACGACACATCCAACAGGTTTTTTTCGTCTTGTCCATGTCATTCGCTTTCACCCATCACCAAAAACCCATTCACTTAAATCTCAGCGATTGCAATTAAGTGGATAATTGACAACTGCTTCGGCTAATTAGACACTCATTTGTTATATATATGCAACGTGAGGGGTTAAATGATCTTTGGGTATCAGACTAAAATAATTAGGTATCTAGATGAAACTCTAATTTGGTTATAACAATATAATCCTTTGTACTTGAGAGTTATATGCTAACATTGACTTTCCTATAATAAAGCCAATGAATGATGCTCTTCCGTTTTCATGAAATGATCAATTTTAGTGTCAATAACATGACTTGAAGTCTTCTCTTTTAACTCAAATGCACTTTTCAAATCGTTTTGTAGTCTCTAGCTCAGAGACCATCTTGGCTTTACATTGAAAATCACATAATTTATGAACAAAAAATTAAATTTTGATAAGGCCTTTTTTCTCTTTCCAATGAGGAATTTATAGATTGCGTAAACGTTATGGTTAGGCATAAAATAAAATAGGTTTGTCTTTCTATCCTCTGTAAGAATTTCCCGTAGATTTCTGTTGTCAAGCTCAAAAAAAGGAGGGGGACAGAAAGAATAAGAGAAGGAACTATTTCCTAATGTTAATAAGAAATCATCTTCTGATTAACGTTTGCAGCTAAAAGAAAAGGCGTTGATAATTATTTTGTAACGCTATGCTTTGGGAATAAGGTTAGAGGTGGCCCCTCATAGCCATCCAGTACGAGCTAGCTAGCGTTTCCTAACTTTCTCTTTCTTTCCTTGTTTTTCATCTATGCAGCACAGAAATGCCAGAGACATTGTGTGTTTGAGAGAGAAAGATTAGGATTTGCAGTTCTAAGATTTGGACAGAGTCACATGACTACGAGGTCTGAAGTCAGCATTGTCTTTTGGGGTTTGAAGAAAAGGACCTCATAGGAGATGACTTTATGTTTGAAATGTGGGGATTCTTGTTGATTTTCGAGTAAAATGAACATAATATAGTCATATGTTTCGTTTTTTGTAGAAATAGTTCAGTAATTTACTACCAATGCAGAAGCTGAGAGTTAAAAAGTCTCCGTTATCTACATTGGATGCATAGAAGTTAGTTTACATGTTATTCATGCTACTTAAATCTCTTTTCCCAAGAGAAAGTTATGCACTTTACTTGATTAATTATGTGTTTTTTTACATTAAATTTATGTTTATAACAACAATAACAACATCCCGTATCAATCCTGCCTGCTAATAAAGATCTAAATAAAGCGGTTGTTTTTGAATAAATTTATGCAAAAAAAAAAAAAAAAGGAGACAAGTTTAGAACTGATCCAAATATCTCATCAATTCTAATCTTTTGGTTCATATATATTTCATGAATATAAGTTAAATATGCTATTCCTATTAAAATTTCTTCTTCTATTAATTAAGAAATAATTGGAGATCCAAACATGTATTCACTATATAAATGGTTATCAAAATGGAAGCCGTTGTTCTCCTATTATTTTTATTTAGCCTAGTTCTTCCATATGAATGACGTGATGGTCACGTAGCAAGATGGTTTGCTTTCTACTGCCTTACGCATAGCTTACGTACGTAAGACTAAATGAAAGATTAGTTTCAAAAAAATTCTGTATGCAGTCAGATAGAATAGTGATGCATGTGAAAACTACGTTAAGTTTTTAAATTGCTTATGATTCCTTATACATATAAGTGTTATTTCTTTTTACATATATATAGTTTTATTCAACTTGTCATCAAAAGAATACAATGATAAGTGCAAATTAATTATTAACTGCTCTTACTGTAGTTCTAACTATAATTGTAGTATTGTTTAGTACCTAATTTAAGTATTCTGCCCATCGCCATATGCATTCCGCTTTAAAATATAATATTATATAAGTAAGGTAGAATAGAGAAGTAATATTTTTATTAATATTTTAAAAATTGGATTAAAAGTTAAACTGTAAGATGTTCCGATGTATCAACTACCTAGCGAGATTAGTTGTTAAGATTATGAAGAAAGATTGAAAACAGAGATCGTAGCGAACGCCAACAACTTTGTGTAATCATACAGCAGAAATAAACTAAAGGGATGATAAGAAGGTGCAAAATAGAAAACACCCTTTTGTCGGCACGTAAGTTTTTCTACAATTACTGCACATGACAAGGTCTCTTGAGGGCAAATACAAGATCCACATCTACGTCTTAGTATCTTCTTTACTTGTTCATATTCCTAAGTCGTCACCCACCAAAGAATTAATAGTTAAATAAGTTAACATTGGGGTCACTATCATTTTCGCTGCTTTTGTTAGATTTGTGGGAGCCAAAAATCCATAGCTTAATTATTAGAGCTTTGTTTTATCTTTACTTCTGATTAACTTCTTCAAAGCGAAGAATTAAGAAATCCTTTTGCGAAGATGTCGTGCTAAGAGAGGCTTAGTTCATCTCTGTCCCACATTACCACTGTAAATAACGTACGATGTGGGTACTAATTTAATTGGTTTTGTGTTTCTCTTTCTATACTTCAAAGTTTAGGAGAAAGTCACCCCTACGCAATTCTAAATAATTTTAGCTGCCTACCTCACTATTACGTGTTTTTAGCAAAAATTACCATGTTTATATCTAACTCGAACTCCTTCAATTGAGTTTAAATTTTCCTATTTGTGTTTCGTTAAAATCTTTCAACCTTCAAATAAAATTGAATTTTATCTCTAAATTTTACAATTTAATTAGTTAAGCAAAAATTAAAAATTTAATTTTGATTTAAATTTAATTTATATAAAGATAAGATTGAATTAGATATATATATATATATTAAAGATTGAGAATATTTTATATCGTTATCGTAATAAAAATTATAAACAAAATCGCAAACTAGAGTATATTAATTACAAAGTTTTTAACCAGTTTCTTAAACCCATTTACACTATTAATCTATGGAGAGAAATATACGGAAACATAAAGAGATGGGGTAATTTTATGCCAAATGCATGCACGTGATGGATTTGTTGGCATACAGAAGAAAAAGAGTAAGAACGGAAACAAGAACAAAGATTACAATAGTAGGATGAGAGTTAATGGTAAAGCAAACCTCATTACACTCTACTTCAAAGCGCTGCCAGAAATAGGTTCTAAGTACGGGCTTAGAGTACGAAAGATATGATGGAAGGATAACCTAATATGAAAATGAACTGGGAAATAACATTCACCAAAAGGGTAATAAGGTTGTGTTGTGCGTGCAGAATCCAAAGCATATGTCAAGTAAATATATTATATATATACAACAAATGAATGGAGGAGTAGGAAAAGAGGGATGGATGGGATGGCTCCACCACCACACTGGACCATATCTGTAGTCAGTAGTGGAACAGTAGCTAAGAAAGAGAAAGGGTAAGTGTCTAAGAATATGTATATGTGATGAAAGGCAGAGGCAGATGTGGTGAGGTATTAGCATGAATAACAATTTCCACATCTCTGAGCCTCCATTGTTTAGTCCTTTTACTTCCTTTTTGTCCCCTCTCAGGCTCAGGGCATTCAATTCAATCCAATCTCTCCCTCCCTCCTTTAATTTCCTTCACCGTCCCGTTAAAGATAAGCTTGTACATTTTGCCATTACTGTCCTCATCCACACCCTGTATCTGTATGCTCCCTGCTCTAACGTCTGTACCACTACCACCGTTTTCATTTTCTCCACACCCTTCTTTCTTTTCTTCTCGTAAAACCCCAGGATCATACATTCTTTTGGTTCACATGAGTAATTAGAGATGCTCCAAGTGTTTACTGTCTCGTCAAGTGACTTTTGCATGTTATTATATCTAGTGATTTAGTTAGGATCTATCCGGATTCAATCTACTTTCGTTTTAAATTTTTTATTATAAAATTTCATTTATTTTTCAATTTTAAGGAATGTTAATATTTATTTTTTGCTTTCTTTTCCTTCACAATCATATATAAGTATTTAATATTTACTCATAATATAAAATTTTTACTCAAACAAATTGTTAATTAATTAGTGTGTGCAAAAAATGCAAAATAATTGTATTTATTGCATAAAAAATATTGAGAGTCTCTTTCAAGTAATTTCGGGGGGGATGTTGTAAGTTTTGTATTAAATAAAAAACCTCATTTTAAAATAATTAAACTCAAGTGTGTATTTTTAATCGTCAAATTATCTTTGAAGCGTAATCCGATTCTTTTAGCAAAGATAATTTTGCTTAGTATGCACGTCTTCATGAGTCACAAGTTGACTTGGATCATTTCAACTTGGACACACAAAAACACAAGAAAGCCTCGTAATTTGCGAAAGACCAATAATTAATAAAGAGCGGTCAAAGTGAAAATTGAAAAGAAAAGAAGTCGGCCAGTAATTACGTAACTAAACCCGAATGACTGACAAGTGATGAGATAGTAAAATCAAAATGATTCGTGCTCTTAATATAGGGTTTATTCAGTTTGACAAATTGTTAGGACAACACGCGTCAATCAAAATCACTTAATATAAGGTTTAGTCACCTTGACAGCAACCTTTTTAACGTACCCCTCAATCAAACCCACTGTTTTGTATGCGTCTACGGCTCCTTTTCACGTTGCCTTTTCTCTTTCTGTCTATCAACTGTCTCGTGACTCGTGCTTGTTGAAGCTGAGGAGGAGGGGGACAGTACTGGAGGAAGTGATATGACGAGAGAATCGAGAAACCATGACTAGTCAATGAGGAATGAGTGAAATGCTCATTGTCTGGTTGAGATGACGACAACTGCCAAGCATTAATGAGTGTTTTGTTTATATGGGAAACAGAGAAGCTGCATCGCTTGTTTCAATGGCTGGCACCACTACGAACTGTGCCACTGCCTGGGTTTAACTCGCATGGTACACGGACGGGCTCTGCTTCAATGCAAAAAGACGCTTGGCCATTTGCCATTTGCCATTTGCCTTTTGATTGTTGTCTTGTTCTGTTATGTTTTATTTAGTGCCATCATTTTACATTTGGCCCCTAATACGTCTAATTTTGAGTACCATTTTAGCTAAATTGGACATAATGATCATAAATTATTTATTTTATCTTTTTTATTATTTACTTAAATTATTTTATTCCTTACTCTATACATTGGATAGTGAAGCTCCTTTGTGATGAACAACGATTTTTTCCCCAAATAAAAAAAATTAAAATTTTAGTTTTCACTTAAGATGAGACTCAGAGAGATAACAAAGTTATAATAGAGATAAGTCTTATCATAGCAACCAATAAAAAGAGATACAATATTTGTTTGGAATTCAAAATAATATACTAAAATGAGTAATTTACCCAAATTTCAAAGTTGAACCCTTTTACCCATTTTGAGTTATATCATAAGAAGGCTATTTTATAGCTTGTTAATTATAACATGAAGTCAGGAGTTTCTATTTCTTTAACTCGAGTTTGTTAAACATATCAAAGCCCTTCCTAATTTAGAATTGGTCTTTCACATGCATAATCTCCCGAATTATGGATATATTTTATTGCCTAGTGAAGTTGCCAAAGAGGAGAGCATTGGATTACTAAGAAATTATCGCCAAGCTTCTCAACCAAATGGACGTTGCTTAAGGAGAAGATGCAATGAGGTAACTTGTTTATGAATTTGTCTAATCTCAATTCTTCAACACAGACAATGGCACTAATCTGATCCTGCCCCTGGAAAAAAGGAGCTGGACATTGGTACACAACCAGTGCTTCCAATTCTGCATCCGCCATACTTTATACCACAAAGACCCTTGAGAAACCCTTCACCGGCGGTGATGTAACATGGAGTGATGCCGATGATAGGCGTTCCTACTGGTTGCAGCGGGCAGTTGGTGATACGTGAGCCCCAGCTTTGGCATCATCATCAAAAACATATATAACGGTAAGCAACAGCGGCGAATGTTTGGGAGCAGCGAGAGATGTATAGGAGCAATGATCGGTAGCAAAAACAACAGCAACTATTGGTCAACCACTACCACATCAAGAGTCACTTAGCTTTAGCACTGCGTTTGAGGGAACATAATCAATAACTACCACAGTGTTTCAATCTTCTTAGTTTTGCTGTTGCAACAGCATCGTCAACTTTCGCTTTAGTCACGTTCAACAATAACTACCCTTATCCGATTCAACCACAAGCCCAAACTGATCACCAACATCAGCTTCAGGCACAGCTTTTACTCCCTCACATCCACAGTCACAAGTCGCAACTACAGCTCCTATGACTATGAGCCCAAGCAGCAGCAAAGGTCAGGAAGTGAGGAGAGCGTTGGTCCAGCTCGTTCAGTCTTATTGAAACCGTGTTTCCTCTAGGGTACTTATTTTCTTCACTATCAATGGGTAATTGTTGTTGCCTGTTGGTTTTCTCGTGGATTACACGAGGGTTTGCCAACCCTACTCATTCCAGGTTATTGCATTCTGTCGATTAATGGGTGATGTTGTGCTCTATATCAGAAGTTTAGCAGTTTATTATTCATAAACAGACAAACGTATTTACTAGGATGGAATGATGTTGTTATGAGCTAAGCGAAGGCAGTCTCAAATTGTTTATAACTTATACAGCATATTGGTGAGACCCTGCATTTCAGTGGACTCTCACTGCAGAACGTTGAAAAATTCAAACTTAGTCACCATTTGAGAAAGACAAAACGTTTCCCGCACCCGACAAAAATCGCTCAACTGGTGAGACTTAGTCTGCTTTGCTAATCAATCCCAGACACTGACCTAGTTTTCAGCAATTTTGGTTCTAAGATTGATTTTTTGAAGCTAATAAAGGACAATATTTTCTTTGAAAATGACATAATAGTATTAATTATTCAATTATCTATCTTTTTCGACTCAAGTCAAGAAGAGGTGCTTCCTCAGATTGTTTATTTATGTTCCACTCGAGTTAAATCCTGAAAGAATATTTAAAGAATCGCTTCAGTTTTCTAAAATGAAAACGAACAACGAAGAAAAAAGGCCAATTATTACACTGATTAACGATTTGTTTTAGTATGTTTGTAAGGTGAGGGAGTTCTTAAAACTTCCGGTAGCTGCCTTTTGGTTCCATATCTTTTTGTCTTGTTGAAGCGTGAGATAAAAAGACAGATCGTGACATGTTGCATTGCTTACCATGCATCCACTCCACACGGGTTCCACCAATCATTAGTTCTCGAGGTTCATCATATGATTGTGAAAAAAAACCATCATCAAGATTCAATGAACGTTTTGATTCAGGGACACAAGTTAAGCTATTTAGTCTACTGGGGTCACCTGTACGTTGCATGCTTTTAATGGCATCTATTATTTGTGGCCGGTGCAGGAATAATGTCAAGAAGAGAGTACGTAATCACACTATCAACTTCTGTATCTGGTAAAATGACAAACATTCAGTACACAAGTGATGACAAAAAGTGGTGGTCAGGCCGTTTAAAGAGGTCTACTTTTCTTGGGAGATCGACTCAACTGGGGTGGGTGCAGCCTTTTCCATTAATACGTAACATTTATCTCATACTAAGAGAGGCCTTGCGTACCACTGTATTACTAGCTCTAATGGTGGCATCAATTTAATGATTAAGGATTCTGTCATAAAAAAATTTAAATTGCGTAATACAAGTTATATTATAGTCACAAGTGATTGCGGCAAGATGAAAAATAGTGAGTTGATTAATAGATGAAACATGAGCTACCAAACGAGTACCATTGAACTTGATCTGGAATGAAATGACAATCAAGAGCCACATGCTTCATTTGAGAGTGGAAGACAGAATCGACATACAAATTCATAGCACCCACATTGTCACAGTAAATGATCAATTGATCTTAAAGAGAGAAATCAAGGTTAGTAAACAGAGAACAAATCCAACACAATAAAAGCAATTTACGTATATTCTGAAAAAGATAAAGATAGTTTTTTTTTTTAAAATTGTTTATACTAGTCTATTACACAGTCTGTTACATAGCTTAGCTCTAGCTTCTTATCTTAATTTGATATACAACTTAGATTAGCTCTTTCTTACCACTGGCTTTTCTGTAACAACCATGTAGCTGTCTTGTATATATATTTGTCCGTCCACATCAATAATATGTTTAAGAAATTTCTATTATAAACTCTTTTATGATCTTAGAGCCAAAAGTGGTTTAACAACCTATGACCGTTGCTAATGTCATTCCAGCCTTCACTACTACAACTCAAAACACAGTCTCTACTCCACCAAATGTTGTTCAACAATTACATACAAAATTAAATGCCACCAACTACCTATTATGGAAAGCCCAATTAATGCCAATATTAAACAGCTACAAATTACCTCAAGAACATCTCCTCCACAAGCTGTTAACAATGAAACAAACCCTGTATATGATTTGTGGTTCATAATGGATCAACTTGTGCTTAGTTAGATTATTAGCTTACTACAGTAAATTAGACTATATGCAATAAATAAAAACGTAATCAAGTTGTCAAAAAAATCACATATGATTATTTGTGATGTTTTTTAAACATCACTAATTTCTCATAGCAAAAAATTATAGGGGACATTTCCTAAAATCATAGACAAATATTATTAGCCAGGAATTTTTTAAAACCTAAAATACTATAAGTATGTAGCTAAATATGAGTATAAGTCAACATTGAAAGGAACAAATTTAGCCCAAATGGTAAGCAAAGAAAAAAAAAAGTAGCCAATACTTTTTAGCTACGTTGTATGCATTCTTAGTGATATATGTTTTGTTACGATTTTCTAGTTTCTGTGTTAAATCTTTTAACCACGTTTTTATAATTTCATAAGTAAAGTCTTCTAATTATGAGTGTAAAAAATGTTGCCAAATATTTTTTGTAACTTTTTGCATAATCTATGATATTGAGCAATTTACGATGTTTTGTATATAATTTTTCAATATATTTTTTGTTGTGAATTATTTAGTTATTATTATCAAATTAAGTCGTAGAGAAAATTATTAATTCAAAATGTTGAACATTTCTTATATAAGAAAAATTATATAAGTATAATCAAATTGTACCAACAAAGTAATATAACATTAATTATTGATCCTTTGTTTCTACACAAAATATTAATCATAGTTTGAGCATTCCTTATAATTTGTAAACATAAAACTTCGAAGAAGAAACTTCACATAGTGGAATATATCTTAAAATACTTTCAAAGATGCTTAAAACAACACAAAGTTTGAGTATAACCCAGACGAGTACCAAGTGTTGTCCAAGTCTATAACCATGTAACAAATAAGAAGGTTGGTTAAAATCAACTAAAATTATTATTAAAAGACATATAT
>JANSVB020000446.1:869100-881253 GCA_025504935.2 Erythroxylum haughtii
TATGCCACCCTCGCGAGTCACGAGTTCGGATATCACCCCGATATCGGGTTCGGGTCACGCGGGAGTGGGATGCTACACAACATCTAGTTTTACCTCCACCTCTTTTGTCACAACTATTATTGGAAGTTAATCATAAATAGATATGAAAAGAAAATGTTTAAACTATAAAATATATATTCTAGCATAAGCATATTTGAAAGCATAAAAAAGTCATAAACTTGTAATACTAGATTCATTGTTGTTTGAGGTAGAATGAAGTTGTTGTGTATGACTTGAAGGCATCGTGTTGTTGTTGCTATGTTTTGACATTATACTAGAAAATGCTTTATTTTCTATGGCAATAAAAGGATATGATAAGAAAATGTTTAAATTGTAAAGATGCATATTAAAATATATGTATACTTGAAGGCATAGAGAAATTTCAAACCTACATTACTAGTTTCATTGTTTTTAAGGCGGAATGTTGTTGTTAGCTAGAAACTTTTGGCATCAATTGACTGGTTTTGTTAAAGTTACAAATTGTTGGGCTCTGAATTTTTTTTTAGTAACCGCTTTCTTCCCTTTATTTCTACCAACTGTTATAATGTAATTTATCTATAAGAAAAATAGGCATCATATAAACAAGTAAATATAACATATGAATCATGTCAAAAGAGCACTTTCAAATACATTCAATCATCATTAATAGCATTAGTAAGATAAATGTTACCAATATTAAATAAGACAATACAAAGAGCAATTTTAAGATACATTCAATCATCATAATTAAGATACATTCAGTCATCATAATCAAGATCTTCAAAATCAACACCATTAATCATATTAGGAAGATAAACGTTACTAATATTATAATAAGACAATAAAAGGAGTACTTTTAAGATACATTTAATCATGATAATCAAGATCTTCAAAATCAACATCATTAAATGCATTAGGAAGATACATGTTACCAATATTATAATAAAATAAAAGAAAGAGCACTTTCAAGATACATTTAATCATTATAATCGAGATACATTCATCATTGTAATTAAGATTTTCAAAATCATCATCATTAATCGCATTAGGATAAAACTCTTCATCACTATTATATTAAGCCAAAATATCATTATTATCACATAATTCATCCGTGAAATAGTCTTCATCCCTTTCTATGACAAGATTGTCATGTACTTTGGTTGCGTTTAATTTACTGGGATTAACATCTCTCTTATGAAATTATGTTATATCCTCATCTTTAATTTTGAGTGCTACATTATTCCATTTTCATTCAATTCTTAATATGTTTTATCATAATCCACCATTTTCCCTTTCACAAACATAAAAAGATTTCGGTGCTCAAAATTTTGCCCAACTTGCCAATTGTTGCCCAATATAATGTCATTGAGATAGAATGCTTGCTTTATTTGGTTTGCAAGCACAAATGGTTCCTTTTCATACCAAGTGTTTTTTACATATTAAAATTAAATTAATAATCCCAAAGGGGAAAATTGGCTGGTAACAAGGTACCCTACAAGTTTGAACTCGTGATATTATGTTCAAGTAACTAAAAGGTACATTTTAACACCACACTTGGAGATTGCCTAAAGATTACACATGTGTACACTTGTTAGTCTGCCCCATTTGGTAATATTTCATGAGGTTGATTTTGTTTTTCCTTCTGAAACACCAATTGTAATTCAGAAATGTAAGTCATCGAAAATGAATGAATGTCGTGCTTCAGGTTCATTTCTTCATATTGCTTCTATAAGTTGTTCTTTCTTTAAAAGTAATGATATATTCTAATCAGCTACTTTTGCCTTTGTTTTTATAGACTGGTTTTGTGTTTCAAACTAGTTCTCCACTATTTGTTGAAGGAGGCATGGAGGAGAAGGGATCTTCCTATTTATAGCCTTTTTATCTCCATGTAAGTTCATTCTTTTACCCTTATCTCCCTGAATGCATGTATATGTTTTATTTTATGTACTTTTATTAAAATAATATTGTATCTCTTTGATTGTCCTCAATAGAATTGGCAAGATAAGATTATAAATATTTAAGAGTCTCCAAATTTCCACTCCTTGCTCAAACTCTCCTACTACCTCTTATATAAAGGGCATCTATTGACTAGGTTAATGAATGATAACAAAAAAAAATGGAGGTACTACCTCATTACACATCATCCATAGATGGAAAGAAGCTTTAGGCGGGCATATATTGATTCCAAATCCATTTATACCATAATACTTTTTTTGCACCCTCCCTTAGCTCTTTCCTGTAGGAGGAGTTACTGAAACCCTTAGATTGGTTTAAACTCAAGCATTAAGAATCCTTAAGTATAATACTGGGGGTTATAATTCAGATTGATGTGAAGTAACTCTTAAGGTACCTCTCTCTAATAGTATTCCCCCACCCATATGCATACTTTGGCTTCAATAGGAATTTGGTTCACTACTCTAGTCAAATATGTACCATTTATAGCCCAAAAATTGACCTATTTATCATTGAAAGGAGGTTAGCTTACCATCCTTAATAATACATTTAACATAATTAGAAATTGAGCTTCTTTCCCTTAAAAATTTCCTTTTAGATAATAGTCATGGATTCAACATACCTATAGGGATTCTTTGTGAGTTAAGATCCTCCAAATCCTTTTTCCTATATAAAATTTGTTTGCATAACTTGATTATAATAACATCGAAACCTTGACTATTATCCTTCTGTATAAAAACTTTTTTCCAACCTACCTTAGCTTTAAATATTTTATTTCTAGTGCCAGTCCAGAGGAATTGCCTTATCATTTTCTTTATTTTCTTAACCAAGCCCTTGATAAAAAAAAAGTGAGCTTCAAAACACATGTATAAAGTTGATCACATACTTCTTCCAGCAAAAGATAGGAAAACATTAGTCTAAGAGTTGATTCTCTTTTATATCCTTTCTACTAGAGGCATAAACTCATTAAATAGCAACCTTCTTAAAGCTATTAGCATCCCTAGATAAACAAAAGGAGTTTTCTTCGTCTACATTCCAGTTAAGGTAATAAGTCTTGCTGAGTAGAATAAAGCTCTCATAAAAAGAATAATAAAGCTCTTGTGCCTGTTGATGTCTAACCCAGACCACCCCTTAAAAGTTTGGAGAGTTTGCATAATTAGTTTGATAGATCCTTTATGAGCTCTGGCAAAAAGCAAGATGCCATCAACAAATAATAAGTAAGAAATCCTTAATTTTCTTCCATCTATTGTGAAATTGGAAACCTACAGTTTAAGATATGTTATGGCTAAACAATCTTAAGAAGACTTCTATGTAGAGTACAAAAATGTAAAGAAACAGAGGGTCCTCTTGTCTGATCCCTTTTCCTCCTTAAGACCATTGTGTAAGTTCCTCATTAACCAAACAAAGTATGAACTTAAGCTATAACACATTAAAAACCTAATTCCTAAACTTGGATGGAGAATTGAAAGTAATGAACAACTTTTCAATAAATCGCCAGCTTCGTGAATTGTATGTTGTGTATGTCAATCTTTATAACATAGTTGGATAATCTCTATTATTATACCCCTTGAATAGCTCCTAAGATAATAATATTTCATCCCCATTGTACTTTCCTTCCAAAAAGGCATATTGAGCTGGACTAATCATAAGTTTAGCACCATTTTTCAATTTCTTAGTTAGGAGTTATATGAAATTGTAGTAAGAAATGACCCTATAGTCTTCAAATCTCTCTTGATTCTATTTCTTTATAATTAAACAAATGTATTTATTGATTAGTTTATTGAGCTTTCTTGTATCAAAGATTTCTAACATAAACTTGAAAACCATTTCTTAAATTTCGAGCCATAACTTCTAAATTTTTTTCCATTAAAGCTATCTGGTCCAGGGACTTTCTTATCTTTCATTTCAAACACTACTTGCTCTATATCTCTTTCTTCAAAAAGGTAAGATAAGAACCTAGTTATCTAATATGAGAATTGGATAGATATTAAGGAGATTTGTTTTTATTGGACGAAAGTGTGTGTTTCCTATCTCCTCAAAACACCTTTGAAATACTCTTGAGCATTTTCCTTCATTGAGTCTTATGAATAGTGATAAGTACCAAGATGATCCCTTATCCTATTGATCTTGTTGACATTCCATTTGACCAAGATTGAACTGAAGAAGAAATTTGAATTTGTATCCCCTTCTTTAAACCAAGAGATTTTAGACCTTTATCTTAGTAGAGGGAAATGATCATCCAAAGGTTTAGTACTGTATCTTTCTAATGCTAATTTCCTTTTCTTTTTCTAGTAATCTTCCTATGGTTCATCATATATAACTTTCTAGATATTGTATAATATTCCTTTTGTAACACCCCACACCCGATAACGGAATCGACATACTAAGTGTTACCATATTCTTCAATACCTAATACTTCAACTACAACATTTTCTATTTAAAACCTCATTATTCTAGGAGTTATTATTCACTTTATAAAAATTTAGATAGAGTCTCCTCTATATTTACTTAAAACCTCATACAAGAAACTTCAATACACTTCTCATGCATGTTACTCAACTATCCATCTCCATGTCAAACTTCGTGAAAAAAAGTAATTTACCATCCTCCAATACAAGTCATCACATCTAAACCAAATTTCATACACAACTTTCATTTATTCATATATATTTACAATAAAATCATGTAAGATCCTTCACTTCTTTATGTTTACATGCTATATCCAAAAACAAAATAAAGATTTGTAGGACATCCACCTCCAAAATTTTCAAGATCCTCTATGTGACTCTTATCTTGTAGTAGATCTACTACAACTGTCTTCTAATTCTCTTCAAAACCTACGTGCTGAAAGAAAATGTACATGCTAAGCTCTAGGCTTAGTGGTGTTTAAGCAATTCCATTTTATCGAATTATACAATGATCAATAAATTGCACATTCAATTACTAATTTCATTTGAAGTTCTTTAATCATTAACTAGGCATTTATCTACTTTCTGTAATTTCCCCAAAGTAAAATCCATTGGAATTGTATCACCGAGCCAGATAAGCAGGATTTTTTTAAAAGTACAAGATTGGTTCTCGGAACCATACAATCCATTTTTTATATACATTCATATTGGAAGTAAATTCTTGGAGTAATGCAGCTCATAACACAAATCAAATGTCTTACACCAGAATCGAGCTCTCGGAGCCATACAGTCCGGTAACCTATATGATGACGCAGTCCTACTAACTACCTAATTGGCATGCTAACCTTATCACATTTCTCAAATTCCTATCTATTTTACTAGGGGCAAATCTAATAAAATTCCATTGAAATTTCATAATAAAAGGTTATAATAACAAATTGAAGCTATTCCATATTTGGCCAAAGTAAATGTCTTTTTTTTTCCTTCTGTTATTGGTTTTAATTTAATTTATAAAAAATTCAAGATATATTCATCTCATCAATTAGTCAAAAATAACATGTATATCAAGTTTCTCAATTCAAACATAATATATGCCAATTGTGAAAAATACAAATTATTAGTGCAAAATCTCAATTAATCACATATACTTCTTCAATTAACAACCAATTAAATATTTTTAACAATAATATCATAAACCCCCAATTTTACTCAAGAACCCTAAATTTCCTAATATATAATTTTTAGAAAAAAGTAGAATTGCAAGAACACATACCAAATTGATGTCCAATCTTTAAATTAAACTTCCATAAACTTCAATTTCATCATCAATTCCTTATTCCTTCTCTTTCTCTTTCTCTCTCTGCTTCGATTCATCTTCTTTATTTTCATAATATTGCACAACAAATTCAATTTCATACATTTTATCCATCAATGCCTACAACTACACCAAAATCATGTACTAAAAATAATTAAAACTCCATTAACTCACCTTATAAATTTTTGATACTATTCATCAAGAACACCCATATACCTTTTCTTCTTCTTTTCTCAATTTTATTTTGTTAATAAGGTGAGTTTAGAGACCCTAGGTTGATGATTTAGTGTTTAATAGGTGATTTGAGAGTTAAAATTAAAGAAAGTTGGCTTGAAAATGAAAGAAATGAAAGAAAAAGGAGAAGAAATGAGGGAGGTATTCTCGGTAATGTTTTGGAGAATAAGAGAATAGGAAGTTGACAAACATGTCATGTGGTCCCTCATTAAAAGTTTTCCAATTCTTTTTAAAAAAACCAAAATTAACTTTATCTATTAGTCCATTCTTTCTTTTTCTTAATAAAAAAATGCCCATAAGAAAAATATTAACTCCATATAAAGACCTTAATTAATATAATTTATTTTCATCAATATTTTCGGATTTGACTTTTACCTTTTTCGGTCAAACTTTGACCACCGGTCAACTCTTGGACAGCCCCTCTGAACGAACTCATTTGGAGTTCTAATTTGATCCTTAGCCTATCCTTCAACAATATTATCTGATGCCAAATAAAATAAAATGCAATTTAGATCTCGGGTGTCACTATTAACCTCAGGATACACTATTCAAGACCCAAAAAGTAATATTCATGAATTTGTGATTTTGGGGCATTACATCTTTAGATTGTTTAACTTACTGTAAGGTATCATTACCTATATTCTCCTTCAATAATTTCAATTATTCTTTGATATATTCCAATTTCTTCACACAAATATAAGCTTTAAACCCATGAACCATCTTCTCCTTTCCTTTTCTGACTACTTATACCCTTATGATTCACCAAATAATCATTAAATTTGAATGAAAAAATCTTTTTAGTCTACTAAAAGATGCCTTGTACCACCATAGACACATAATCTTAAACATCTATCTAACTTCTTTCTAATAAAGTAACTACTAGATTGTTTGTTTAACTATGTGTACTAATTCCACTTTATACTAAGGTCAATAACCCCCAGTGTTTAATACACAGCATGAAATGTGTAGAGAAGCTTTTAAAACTATTATTCCTATGAAAAACTATGTATGTTAATCCACAGTGGTATCTGTTCATGTGTAACTTTTTCCAAACTCATTCTTAGTTTCCATAACAAAAGAAACAATGGTTAAATCCAGATATGCCATAGACCAATCTCCATTATCTCCTTAGTATTAAGATGACTGAAAGATTTAAAGAGAATCAAATTGTATTTGAACAGTAGTATCTCGTTTAAACCTCTGGATTTCCATCTTTTTATGGTTTATTCCTTCACAATGGGTAAGGCTATATACTTCCCATATAAGAACCCTACCAATGTTGACTTCTAAGTTTTGACTCCTCTAATCAAAATTTAGTCATCGGGAGTAACTAGATAACTGCCCTCTTCTACTTTAGGTGGAGAATGGTGTAGATATTGCCCATATTCATCTCCCACCACTTGTTTCGAACTAAGTGATGGATTGACTGGTTTAGAATTAGCTTCCAAATGAAGGAGACACTAGGTTAGGAGGGGGAGAAGGAGGAGGATAAGAAATATTAGGTTCATGTGTGGGGTTAGCTAAAAGAGGTGGAAAGGACCTTTTATCTTATATATTTCCAACAAATTTTGTCACTAATACCATTATGGTGTCTACTTATAATAGAGGGGGAAAGTTTTATGGAATGGATGCTATTTAAAGACAAAGTAAGGTAGAGGTGGCAAACTGTATTAGGCAAGCTACCTATCTATCCATAATTGACGGATGATGTTTGTGTTTATGGTTTTGTAGGTGAATTATAAGGTGGAAAAGGAGATATGGAGGTTCAGAGATGAATATAGTGGTGGGGGTGAGGGTGAGCACCCGGTTGAATTAGGTTAAAATAGTAATGCACTTTACAAAAAACACAAGAACATATTTTGCAAGCAAGAAAACTAAAGCAAGGTTAAGCTTGAAAATGGGAGAAGGATAGGAAGGAGCATAAAATAAGAGGGGAGTGGACTTTGAAGAAGATAAAGAATATATGGAAGTTCAGGAGCCATGGTAGCAATTAGAAGGTTGTATGGTATAGAAAGTGTTAGTGTATAGAGAGAATACATGTCAATGGGAACAAAACTTTTAGAGAAAGGAAGCTATTGGGAGAAAAGGAACTAAAACAATGGATAATTCAAAAAATATTTTCATACAAATTTTTACTAACATTGATGCTATTAATATTGTCATTCACTTTTATGTTAATTCCTTTGTCTTTAAGATTAAACTATTTGCACTTAAATAGAATAAATTTCTATCCTTGATGTAATCTAATTCAATTATTTTAAAAATAACACTATAAAAGTTAATTAACTCATCCTTATGTTGTCCCTCAATAATAATCCCATAATTTTGGCTTGTGAGAGAATTGTCACGTTCTTTTATGTGAAATATAACACCATTAACGGCATAACATGTATATTTTTTTACCACACATACTAGGCCTACATGCCAAAAGAATATAAAGCTTCCATTGCTTCTGGCAATTTATAGTTATGTAACTGTATTATCTGTAGAAAAATAAAATTTATATTTTTACAAAGATAACTTACTTAGGTCTTAAACTATGATGGAAATTTATCTTATGCCTTTCTTTAACATTAACTTCACCTTTACTTATAGTCTCACCTTTGTGCTCTCTATTTAAAATGTAAATTGATGTAAGAAAAGAAAGGTTAAATGCTTACAATTGCTTAAAATATACCAATGGCCAATTTCAAGTTTCTCTTCAGTTAACTCCACATATTATCTTATTCCAAGTGACTTTAATTTTTGGAAGAAAACTGAAAGGCCACCCTCTTGGTCAAAATTGAAGTTATGTTCTTATCTATTAAATCAGCATCATGTAAGTACGAAGAACAAAATGTCAAACATTTATTTGACATATAAACCTCTAGAATAGAGCCATAAGGTCAAGCTTTATTATGAACATAATGTTTGAAAGAGCCCAAAAACCTAAAAAAGCATAAAAGATCAGTAGTTTTTACTAAATAATAACAAAATACATCAAATGTAGAATTGAAAACAAATTAACTTTTAATCAGGAACATCCATCAAAATTGAATTGGGCCACAAATTTTTTTTCTTGTATGGTAAGTGAATTTCCAAATGCATTATAACATCAAAGAATGATGGCGAAAAAAGCTAGTTCAAGCTTTAAAAGGATAAAAGCAATGTCTTTTTTCATTTGTTTAAGTTATTCAAATTTCTGTATCTTACAACATAATTGCTTTATAAAATACTAACTCACCCAAAATTGTCGACATATCCTTTTACAAATACTCATATATTCTAACAAGAAGTAACCGTTATAGAAGCACATGACAATAATGGCTCTTCAAGCCCAAAACCTTTTCCTTGTTTACATTAACACAACAGGCTATATTAGAGGCATACCCATCAAGAAACTTAACTGACTTAAGAAACTCGAAAAAGTTTGTTTCTCCTTTTTTGACATAGTGTAACAAACAGATGGAATTATGTGTGACCCATCATCTCTTCTTTTCAAATGCAAATATTTTCTTATGTTCATCTCTTCTACATGTAATCTAACATTAATTATGTGCTTAATTTGTCATCAATACCCATCAAAGTGCCTAAAATATTTTTATAATCTTTTTAATATGCATGACATTAAGATTATTACTTAATAGAAAATTCTTCTAGTAAGGCAAATTAAAAAAAATTCCAATTGAGACCAACAAAAGTTTGTTTTCACTTTCTCTTACTTGGTTGTTTTTAAGGAATAAACTCTTGCAAATGTGATAATTGATCTAGCACATCATCACCTGCAAAGTGCAAAGGAGCTTCACTATGTTCTACTTTTCCATTAAACAATTTGCTTCTTCATCTTCTATACCCATGTGCTAAGAAAAGACAATGTCACATGCAACATATTTTGCTTTGTAACCTTATATAATGAGTTTGATGATTATACACAAGGTATGCCATATACCCTTTAGTACTATGGCCCTTTAGTACTTCATCTAAACAAATTGTTATAGGTTGAAAAATCATTTATGGTTAACAGAACAACCACCTGCATTTTAAAATTTTCATCTTTTACAATATCATAAGTTTCTAACCTAACTTCCTAAAGATGTTTTAAATCATTTATTAATGGTTGCATATATACATCAATGTATAAGAAAAAGGGATCTTTAATGCATTTCCATGAGCATAATTATATGACTTAAGAATTACTAACCACAAGTTGTAAGAAGTACTTATATTACCAAATAGATTAAATCCATCAAAGGCCAACCTAAGTCAAACATTATAATATTCCTCTGCAAACTATAAAAACTTTTAATAAAAGTGTTTCCATGCCTTTGAGTCTATTGGATGACACATGAAGATATCATTAATGAATTTTTTTATGCTACCTCATAGCTATGGTTGTTTTTGTTGATGTAAACAACCTTTATAGTCTTGGTTTAACAAGGAAGTATCTTAAGAATTTATGTGGTATCTTTTTACCTTTTCGATCATCCACTCGCCACCTTAATGTGCCTCAAATTAGATATTCTTGAAGGTCTTCAAACACTTTCCAAAAGATAGTATAATTATACTTACAAGCATGTATTGATGTATATCCTAATCCTAGGCCCCTTAACTTTTTTTTTCTTTATATTAAGATTTGATCAATTCATGGCTGACCAGTAATGTATCTTTGAGCAAGTCAATTAACATGTCAAAAGATTTGTTACTCCACCTATTATGTACATTCAAGTGCAGCAACTTCATGAAAAAAAGATAGTTATGAGAAATTGGAGTACCCAGAATATAATTCATCTGAGGTTTCTTTCAATAACTTCTCAAAATGATCTTGTGTACTTTTACGAAATGTATTAGGCATAGTATTATCATCCATAGTCTCCATATAATTCTACACATCCTCTAAAACTTCTTGGATTTCATTATGTACGTCGGCATTGTTATCACCATCATCTACATTAGTATTGTTATCACCATCATCACCTAGATCAAACTTTTGCCATTACTAGCCGGAGAACATTCTCTATGATAAATCCATCGAGTATAGAATTTATCTATGTCTCAGATTAGCAAGGGATTATATACCACATCTTGAATTTGATTGTTGAAATTTAAGCAATCTATGCATGGACAATGAATTTCACATTCTAAACCCATTTAATCTTTTACAAATTTCATGAAAGTCTTCACTCTTTCTAATTATTGACCAAACCATTTTTCATGAGTCATCCAACTTCTTTTTTCATGTTGTTATTCAATTATAAGTTATTTACTAAATTAGTGAATGCAATTTAAGTTACAAATAACATAATGGTAAATCGAAATTAACATATGATTTTATATTTTAACAAAGAATGCAGTTGGTCGGTTGACTTTGAAAAATCTTGGAATAGAAGAAGAGTAAATATCTGTAATTCAAAAATCAATAAAATTCAACTTTAAGAGATACATTGATAAACAATACGTGTTAAAGAACACAAAGCTTTCACTAGAAAAGTACACTTATCATAACAACAATTCACTAGATAAAATAAATGATATTTGGTCCTTAGGCTAAATCTCAAGAAATTGAACAAACCCAAATAGTAACTACTATTGAATGGGTATAGTATTATAAAATTCTCATTCTATATAATAGTAACTATATAAATAATTAAAGCCTCGCCTCTATATCTTATAATCTTTGATCAAGGAAAGTTCAAAGAGAAGCTTATAAAAATAACATTATTAATAAGAACTAAAAATAAAATAAAAGAGCATTATCATCGAGATGTTACATTTAACTAATAACCACGCCAATTTTGAAACTATTACCAAAGACATTCATTATCCAAATTTAAATTAGGCTTCATATGCCAATTTTAGTAATTAATTGGCATATTTTTATTGTGACTAACTATTGTGACTAAAATTGGTTGGTTGACTTTGAAAAAAATAATGTTTTACTAAAAAATTTTCTCGGTCACTAATATTTTTTTTCTTTTTATTACGAAATGATTAATCGTCACACAATATTTTACTTGCTGTGACAAAATTTTGTCAATAAATTAGTGTCTACTTCATATTGTCACAATAACCGAACTATAACTACGGTAACAACTATTCGTAATTTAGTGACAATTTTTTTGTGACTAACTATTTTTATCATCACAAATACGACATTTTTTAGTGCCAAGACAATTGATTGACACTATTGTTTGGATTATCTGTGATGATTTATATTTTTGTCACTAATACAATGGTAATTGTGGCAAT
>JANSVB020000446.1:903396-916175 GCA_025504935.2 Erythroxylum haughtii
GGAAAGTCTGAGATGTATTATATGTGTGTTAAACTAAAACAATGCATATGTGTAATGTGTGATTTTATTTGTTCTGTTTTGGGTGGCATCCATGTATCCTCCCAGGGGGTATTTGGGTGTGACAGATGGTTTCCAAATAACTTTGTCTTCACTGTTCCTCTAAATTCTAAAGTTAATTAAAAACAAGATTACACCTGATATAGGAAGGGAATTTGAGTTGTAGTTGATCAATGATAAGGCATAAGCCATATTAGCATTCTGATGAATAAAACTTTTCAGGGATTCGGTAATCCAATTTGAACAAGAGGTCCATATGGAGTCTAAGTATCAAACCAAAATGTAGTATTCTCACTATTGCCAACCTAGCTAAAGCATTGACTCCTTATATTGTATCTAGCTTTACCAATGAACTTCATAATTGAGGAGGCATTAGTGAGAATTGTGGGGATTCTGAATTTTCAAAAGCTATCATCCTTGACGTAGAGGCATCTCCAATTTATTTGCCTAGAATGTAAGCTCCTTGAGTATGACCGATGTGAGCTTGAGGAATATAATTCATTTTATCAGCTATTAATTTGGAGATCAATTTGTAGATAGAATTGCAACATGCTATAGGATGGTAATCTTTCCTAGTTTTTTACTCCCTACCTTTAAGAATAAGACTTATAAAAGAGCAATTAATTTCCTTAAGCAATCTCCTTTCCTTAAGAATTCTAAAGTTGCATCCATAATTACATTATTGGTAATAGTCCAAGTTTTAACAAAGAAGTTTGCGTTTAGCCCATTAGGCCCTAGTGCTTTAAAAGGTAGCAGAGATTTTTAATGCAATTATAATTTCTTGGGCTGACATTGGTTTAAAAAGGAGACCAGTGTCTTAAGATGTAATTTGATAATGAATAATTTCTTCAATTAGTCATAGAGAAAAGCAAGCAGTAGATGGAGATCCCACGTGATTGGAAAAATGCTCCACAACTTCCTTAAGAAGTTAGTTTTGAGTTGTTAAGATTGAGATTGAGTTTTAGATTGAGGAAATTTTATTTTTAGGTAATCTGGGGATCAATGCTTTGTGAAAAAAAAAGTAGAATTTCTGTCACCTTCTTTTCGTCAAATAATCCTTGACCTTTGCCTCATCAGAGAGAAGTCAAAGTTAATAGATTAAATAAAGTTATACAGTACTTAACTCCCTCTATCTTGAAGAGTTGATGAGTGATGGTCCTTGTAAAGCTTAGACTAAGCTTTTCTAATGTAGCTTTAGCAATAAGCAATAGATGATGAGTGTTACCAACATTTTTTTCTATAAAATGCTTTGAGTTCCTCCCTTACTTTGCTTTTCTTTTTAGTGAAGATAAACTATTTGGTCCCTACAAAGTTACCACTATTACCTTCATAATTGCTTTACTGAAACATACAAGACTAGCCAAAAAGTTGTTAAATTTGAAAGGAATTTTGCTATGAATTTTGCTGTCAGCAAACCCCACTTAAATGGGAGAATGGTCTGAGAAACTTGTATTGGGAAAAATGGCTTTAGTATAGGGTAAAGCCTAACACCACTCTAAGTTGATGACTCCTCGATCCAATTTTTTTTTCTGGAGGAAAGTATTTTTCTTTTTTTTTATTACTTTATGTAAAAAGAGTTACCCCAAAAAGGCAAGTCATTGACTTGTATGTCATTAAGACAATTACTTAAATCTTCACATAATGTTCTAGTGTACTTATTGCCTTAAGCTCCTTTTGGATAAATGGTTGCACTAAAATACCCTAATAAAAGCCTTAAACGTGTCATGCTTGTAGCAATCTCCCTAAGTTCTTTCCATAGGTTAGTTCTTTGGAAAGATTAGTTGAATGTATAAATAATGGATATGCTCATAGTCAGATCTAATCCTTGTAACAAAATTTGAGATGAACTATTTGATCCATCACTAGGAAGTCAAGGATTTGAAACCTATCTTCAGTGAGTAGAACTAGGATTCCGCTATTGGGATGGGCATTGTATTTGTCCACTAGCTTCTAACAACTTAGCAAATTGAGAATATTGTAATTTTTCACATTTGATTATAGATTCCAAAATGTATAATATAGAAAGCTTATTTTTCAAAATAAAGTCTTTAAGTATAAGCTTTTTAAAGGAAGAATTCAATCCCCTAATATGTCAAGCTATGACTGTAATGTTTTTAGATCAAAAGAAGAAGATTTCTTCTTCCTACTAAATCTTCACCTACTTACATATTTAAACTCCTATGCTTCTTTCAAGAATATGGTGGGACTAGTATACTTTCCACTCGGAGAGTCTTTCATGTTATCAAGACCTTTTAGACTAGTTAATTCCAACTAAAGGACAATTGTTGACGTATTTGAATTAGAGACCTCAACCTTATTAGCTACATTAGCACTTGAAGTTACTATGTTTAATTATGTAAGATCAATAACTGGAGTTGGAAGCTTCCTTCTCAATGGGATCTACTAGGGTTAGCTAAGATGTTTAGATTTGATAAATCAACCATATGAGGTATCCATGTAACTATATTGTCATCTTCTAGAAATTCTTGTAAGAAGTCAAACCCTTCTTGTGGTTATGTGTTCAAGTTTAGCATTGTTCAGTATTCAAGTATGAAACCATGCACACAAATCTAGATTGGTACATTAGAGTGTTTGATGTCCTTAATATTGACACATGGTCATCAATTCTGGAACAGGATTGACTTGTTTTAAACATGAAAGGGCCCTAACTCTGGTACTTTTCTCGTTAAAGAGCTACTAGCAAATCTAAAGAAGAAAATATCCTTATTATTAAAGAGTATGTCTTTGAGTTCAATTTTTTCTAATTATTATAAGCATAAGACTTCATTATCGGAAAGAAGACCTTTTTGTCCAAGAAAGAGCCTATAAGTGTCACATTTTACCTTTTCTGCACCAGCTTTGAGTGTGTCAATAGGAAGAGCTACAACTTGGATATCAAAGGTCTTACTTAAGAGGCAATAGCTGAGCTTGGACCGAAGACTAGTCCTCTACCATATGGAGCCAAGTTTTCCTGATGACTATAGGTTGATTTTTAGTTATAGTGTTGTCTTGGGAGTTTATTATACCAACAAAAGTAAAGGAAAGGATGGAATTGTTGTAATTGTTAGAAAGAAATTGGGTGGGATGATGATCAAGGAGAGGCAGGAATGTTGCGTTTCTTTTAAAATTGCCAGAAATAGAAAAGCAGTGTAAAATAAAAAGTTAGAAGTAGATTAGACACAAATTATAAGGTAAAGAAGGAGCTAGAAGAGGTAGGAAACTGAAGCAATGAAAATAGGTAAACAATTAGAGCAATAGGAAGAAGAATGCAAGGAGTGATTATGAAGAAAGAGTAAGAGTTTAAAGATCAAAAGAGTTGGCATGCCATGCATACGAGCAACTTATGAAAGAGAGAAGCTAGGGCTTCTTTGTCATCAATTTACAAATATACAATGAATTTTTGGCTTGCATTAGTCTTACAAATATACATGTTGAAATATTAAACAAAAAATGTATATTAGAAAAAGTTGAAGTATTAAATTAAAAAAATATGTTTTATGTTTAAGTAATTTTAAACATAAAATATTTATAGTTAATACATTATATTTAGAAAAATAAAATATTTTATATTAATTTTAATAAATTTAAATATTGAATCATAATTTAAAATATTTTTTAATTTCGGCATTAAGAGGGACTATCTTTTATATAAATATTAAAGGGCTATTTATAATTTTAAAACATTATCTAAAATAATATCTAATATTGATAAGTACTCACTTTGGATTATTAGATACAATATTTGTCACTTTAGTTGACAAATTGTATTTCTTTTACTTTGACTAATAATTAATCAAGCTAAATAAAAATAAAATTTTATCAACTTGAATTTCTTCCTATCATAAACTATATATCATTATGAGGTTTCTTTTCTTTCATTCGGTGTATATTTTAAGACAATTTTTTTTCTCTTGTTTGACTCTCTTATATTTGTATTTAAATAGGTAAAAGATTATGTACTTAAGTGATTGATGGACAACATTCAAAAAGATACATCTCCTCTTCATGATGATAATTTTACATACGATTGTAGTTTATATATTAAATCCTTAATTAATTATCAGTAGAATAAAATAATAAAATATTTTATTTTCTTTACCATTATTTTTTTACGAAGACACTGCTTAACCTCCTCACACTCGTTGTCCTTAACTCTTTGATCCTACCAACCAGCATACCGTAGGTGGGTTATTGATTTTAACAGGTGGCAAGAATGAGCTTTGAGATTCTTCCATTGAAGGCCAGTAGTTTCTTGGAGAACAAACTAAAAGAGAACAGAAATTTTGGCAATAGGTTATTGATTCCTGTTTGTGAAGATTCTCTCTGTCCAGAGACTGACACGTGGTGGGAAAAAGGTCGAAGGGGTTTCAGATTCAGACATGTGAAATAAATAAGGAATTTTTTGGATTGATACATTAAATTGATAAGAGAGAGGACAGTCGGGTAGATGCCCATTCAATATGGAAAATGACAACCCGTTCCAACCACCAGATGTGCCATGGTCTTTTGTTTTCGCTGGGTCTGGTCCTCATCTTCAACTATTTCAGATTGCCGTTATCCTATACGAATCTTCAATTCTTGTCCGGTTTTGGGGTTGCTGTTATTTTATCTGGAATATATTCTGGAGTGAAAAAGTCAGTTTACTATTTGCTTTTGGATTGGATTGGCTGTAACAGGACTTTCTTGTTTCTTCTCATCCATTCAAATCTTGAAATTGACTTTCACACGCAATCTCTTTTGGAAAAGAAATAGATTTTATGCATCAAAACACACGGAAAAGTGAAAGCGCAAAATGTAAAAGAATCTCTTTTTTCCGTTGCCGGGAATCGAACCCGGGTCTCCTGGGTGAAAGCCAGATATCCTAACCGCTGGACGACAACGGACTTCTCACTTTCAGTCCCAGGTAATAATTAGTAATTTAAAATGTTATGCTTATGAACCTACTTACCAAAACCAACCGAACATGGTGAATGGAATCTTAGCCTTGTCGTGTCAGGACTGACTTGAACATGATTCCACACTCCCCCGTATATTGTATACAGGGGCAAAACATCTCATATAGACAAGTCCAAATCTTCTCTCTAATTTTATAATGTTTTATTTTATTCTATAAATCTTAGTCATTCATGAGCAAGAAGGGGCAAAACATCTCATATAGATGAATGTCTTTCGAGTCTAAATCCTCTGTCTAATTTTATAATATTTTATTTTATTTCATAAATTTTAGTCATTCATTTATATATATCTCACATGTGTCTTGCATAAATGAACGCAAGATTCGCATAAATAAATAGTTAAGATTTATAAGACAGAATAAAAAGTCATAATATTAGATGTCTTTCACATGTTACATCTTGTATGGACGAATGTCTTTCACATGTTTGTCAAGGAGAACCCCAGAATGCTGTTCGGACAAACTTCATAGTTCATTGCACAGATTATCCGTACGAGACCCGTTAGTGAGATCAGCCATTCAGTCCAATTTAAAACCTTGACAGCTGCTACCGCTGGTGGGCAAATATAGGATTTAATTAATAACTAGCTCCTTGTAGGAGTTTAACGTATCACGAGGATTGGGGCACTCGACCTGTGTGAATGAATCAAAGAATGATCGTTAATTTATGAAATTCCTAAGAACTTCAGCTTTTTCTTGACCATGAGAATTGATTCAAGACTGATGTTAGAGTGCAAGGGCTACAGAACAAACACATCAAGAGGCTAACTGATAATAGCTGTATAAGCATCAAATGCAATTCGCGCAGAGAAATTCCTGAGAGCCTAATGTTGTTTACGCCTGGCTCGTCTTAGTGTAAGTTGGTGCAGGGCCAGCTGTGAGAATTTAGGGGCACAACTTAAAATTCCATTCTAAGTAACATGATCTAATGGCATGAAGTCTTCCTGAATGTAGGTTGTGGATGAGCCAGTGGCTTTGTATATAGTGCTTCCAAGATAGGGTGGTCAGCCAACTTCCCTCCAAAATTCAACCCAACTCCTAATACAACAATTTCAGCCATAACCATCCTCCCAAATGAGGATAACGCAAAGAAAGTAAGAAAATAAGAGAAAGAGAGTCTGATAGAAAGGAAGCGTAAACCTTTGGCAACAAATATGCAACTATGAAGATAAACCAAAACTCCATACAAACAATTCCTACAAGATATCAAATTGTCATAATTCCTAGACGACAGTCCAAAAAAACAAAGATTTCTATTTACCCTGCTCTTGGATACTGAAAAGAAGAGTATAAATTAGAGGACAAAAACAGGGCACAGAGAGTGACAGTCAAAGGAGTTCAGAAGCTTCACAGCACTTTTTGCCGGTAAAGTCAGTAGACAGAAGGCCAAAAGCCCCAGTTTCCTAAGCCTAAGTCAAAACATGTAGAAACGTACTATCAGGTCTTTATGAAATGAGAAGACAGAAGTTTCGAGACAGTGAAGCCATGAAAGGAATCCACATCAAAGAGTTCTTTGAGCTTCTCATCACATATGATTCTCCTCTTGTCAGATGGATCCTTCAAATAAGCAGAGAATAATTTGAGCAACATCACAGCAAAAGGCAACAATAAATAGTAATAAGACAAGGGCATGGGTCATGATATCACATAAAAGATGTAACATTGAGGTTAACCAAGTAATTTGGAGTTTGACTTAACAGCAACCGGTGAGAGACTGGAACCAAAAGCGTATCCTCACTCTTCTAGGAGCCATCTTCAAGACTCATTGACATAAAAACTCCATGCCAAATAACTACGTACCTGAAGATTGTTTTGCTTTATGTACTCCCACATCCTCTTGATAACATCTGCTCGTGATAATGCAATTTCTCCAGTGCCAAGGAATTTCACCAGAGCATCTGAAAGTTGAAGAGGAGCAAGTAAACCTGATTTTCCTCCTTTCTGCCTCTTCTCTTTTCTGTCTTGTTCATCTGCTCCGAGAATTAATATATCATTAACAATGGAGCTACATGCCATTGAAAAGAAAAGTTGACTACTAACATGCTGCTTAGTGCATGGGTTTCATTCCAAGGGTACAACATATTTCACTTGCATATTTGAAGTTCGTAGAATGTGACCAATGAGATCATATGTGTAAGGGAAAGCAAATATCATATTCTGTCCTGAAAAGTTAAAAGAAAACGCTACTGTGGACTAAAACTACCTTCTTGTCAAACATATCATGAGATATCATACCCAAGTCATGATAAAAGTTTTGAATCAAGACAAGAAGCAAAATAATGATCTGAACCAAAAACAACTCTTGAGGATAAACTTAACGAATAAGGACAAAGGCTCAATAAATCTGAATTAGCTACCTTCTTCTCTCTCATGCTTCTGCTGCTTTTCCTTCTGTGCTGACTTTACTGGAATCACTACACCACGAGGAAAAGTAAACTGTTATGGGGACAAAAATAAACAATGAAAACATGAAAATCAACCTAAGCAAATTAATAGAATTTGTGTGGCTAATGCGATAGATAATCTTTTTTTGTTGCATGAAAACTTAAGGGGACACGTGAGAAAAGGTTTCATCTTTTCTACAGAAGAACTTGTAGAGTCGTATTGGGCGTGATCTTTGAAGGAAGATAAAATTGAAGCCTGCTATTCAAGTAGCGGCATAGATTTGTTTCTACCAAGGAGTTGCATAAGTGCAAAGAGGAGACAAGTCACTCATTGAAAAAAAACGTTAAAAAGAAAGAAAATAGTAGCATACCGTCATCCGATTCCAAGGGCCATATATGCTTTGATAGGGCTTTATTCATTTGAAACATGTTGATTGAGTCGACATTGAAAATGGAATGCAATTGTTCATCACATATTATATTTCGTCTGTTATTTGGGTCTTGTAAGTTGTGCTCTCTGATATACGCCCAGAGTTGTTTGACAACCTAAAGTAAGATAACAGAGAAGCCACAAAAACATATAGTCTCAAAAATCAAAATCATATCAACTGACAACAAACTCAAATGATAACTCTCCAGAAAATTTCATCTGTACCTCCGTCCTAGCTAATTCAGGCACCCCAAGAAATCCCTGGAGTTGAGGAGAAAGGCTACATAGCTTGGTAAAACCACCGCCTCTTTTCTTGCCTTCATTGTTATGCTTCTCAGACCTGACTTGAAGGAAAGAACACGAAATAAATAGATAAACAAGAGAAAAAAGCTGCTATTTGTTTGTTCCAATACATGCCCACTAGCATGCACATACAGAATACAAAAATTTCCATAACAATATTCCTTAAAAAAATGGTAAAGCCAAGTAAAACTTTAAAACAGGGATTGATTGATTTAGTAAGTAAATAAAACTGTCTCCAAAAACTCTTACCATTTCCCAACAAAAAAAGAGCAGCTGATGATACATTTCCGCATTAATGCTAACAATCCACTGGAAGGCAGATTCTTATTACCAACAAAAACTTCTATAGTCACTTATTCGCGTGCTTTGAATTAAGAGAGAGAGAGAGAGAGAGAGAGAGAGAGAGAGAGCAATATAGGACAAACACCTGTACCAAACAATCATATAGCAAGTGAGAAATTTTTTTAACCTTTTCAAAGTTTCATTAATTTTGACTGATCATTAATTTTGAGTTGCGACATATTGATTAAGGAATCAACATCGGTGGGTTAAGGAATCATTAATTTTGCGTTGCAACATACTGGTTAAGGGATCAATGTCGGTGGCATCACCAGCAGTAACTTTTCTTTTCTCGGTAATAACACCCCAAGCATCTTGAAAAATGATTTCTTCATTTTGGAAATTGCAAGATAATGAAATGTGCCAAGGTACTTGTCACGAAAACAGAAAGAAGTAACTAAGGTCAAATTGACTACAAGAACTTTGCCAAACCAACCAAGCCCTAAATAAGCAACTCATTAATTGAAAGTCCCTGTTGATAATTGATATTGGTCCAAACAATAGGCAGTGAAAAACCTCAAAATGTGGAAAAAAATCAAAGCTTTGTCAAGAATGGAAAGTTTAGCAAAATCCGGCAATAGGCAAAAAGCCCAAAAGCAGCTCTATTCCAATAATTGATCATGGATGGAGAAGATCAGATCTCCCCAGACCCCGCTTAACTGCGGGATTTCGAACTGGGTGCGTGATGATGGATGGAGAAGATCAACAATTAAGCAGGAAAAGAAAGGAAAGGGGCAAAGTGCAAGCATGGAAGAGTTATATGCGGACAATAACTGAAAATTTAATGATATTAAACAAAAGCTTGCTTTCTCTACTCTCTATAAGTAAGTGGTTAAGCTTGCAGCTGTGAGTTCCACGGCAATTGTTGACATTGATGGAATTAATTGGGGACCTGTTCAAATTCAAACAGATTCTCTTTAATGCTACTTAACTAAAACCCCATCTCCATTTCATGTACGTAAAGCAATATCAAAGCTACAATCTGCTTATTTTATTTACCTTAAACAAAGAAGTCCAAATGTACATGAATATGCAAATAAGAAGGATACAAGCTCACACTTTATCACAGAATCCAATTACTCGAGCAACAATTACTAGTAAAATAAAAGCCGCAGTATGTAAAATAGAACCAACAAGCAATTAATTGTTGGGCTTATACGAGTGAAATTCAAAGCAAAGACTACATTATTCATCCAAATAAAGAGCATTAATTTCATTTTAAGTCCAAAATGAGCTGAAAAACCTCTCCAAAAATAATTATCTACAATAATATAAGATGGACATAGAAAACTTTCTAAACAACAACTAACCCTCTTTTAGCAGCAGATTTTCCGTTAGTCGCTTCCTCGTCATCTTCCTCCTCCTCCTTCGCATCACAGCTGACCATTTCATCTGATTTATCCTGCGCCGTCTGATCACCATCATCATCAGCGTGGTCGTCTTCCTCGTCCCCAGCATTCTGAAACTGGCTCTGGAGAAACATATCCACCTGTTCCCTAATAAACAACTTTCTATCCGTCAAATCGACGCCAAAATCCTCCTCCAGCTTCCGGCGGACGATTCCGGTTGTCGTCGTGTTGAGGTCCGAGTTCCGGAGGAACTCCCTTAACCTCTCGATAAGCTCCGAGTCCGACACCATCCTTATGATTCGGGTCGAGAAAGGCGATAGAAGAGGAGAGTTTGAGAGAGGGAGAGAGGAGGAAGGGGTTCGGGGTTCGGCAAGGGACAAGAGTGGAAAGATAAAAATGAAAATGAAAAAGTTTTTCTTTGGTGCTTCTTCTCTTCTCTTTCACCTCTTTCTCGTTGCTCGTTGGAACTGAAAGTGAAGGTTTGGGACCCATCCTGAGTCTTCGTGGCTTCCTTGGATAATTTTCTTATGTTGACAGATTTCACCTCCATGGAACCTGAAATTTTCTTCAGTGTCCTCTACGCTTTGTCGTTTTTCCTTTTCTCTATTTTTATTGACGAATTTGTTGTAACGTGCGCCTGCCATCTCAAGTCAAGAACAAGAACCACGTGCCAGTATCCTCATTCAACCGTTATTTGTTATTTATCTACGCCCTTTCTTTTCGCTTAATTTTTAAATCATCAAAAATTAAAATCTCTATAAATGAATAATGTTAAGATCATAGAAGATTTGTTACCTAAAATAAGAATTAACTAATCAACATTTAAATTTAGCACATTAATTCAAATACAGACTAAAGTTATTATTAAATTTATTAAATATTAATTTATAACAAAATTTACTATATTATACAAAAAATTATGAAATTTGTGCTCATTTTTAATTAGACAACCTTATAATTTAATATTTATTGTCAAGTAAAAGATTGTCATAACTCTAATGGTAGTCTTAAGTGTTGTTTATTGTTTATACAAATTCAATGTAGATGTTTGGACTTTGGACTCTTTTCTAATCACCTAATTCATATATATTATTAATCATATTTTAAATTTTAAACTTTCACTTTATATAGTTATGGGTTTACAAACTCAATTTTAAACTATACTAAACTGATACATATTTTTTAAAAGGGGTTTGAAAATTTTTTGCTTTAATTTTGCTAGTAAAACTTTTTTTGAAAAATGAAAAGGAATTTTAATTATAATAAAAACTAAATCTAAGTTATAACGATTTCATGACTTTAAGTCTACCATTATATTGCAATATGACCAAAAACAAAAACTCCCCAAGTAAGGTAATGTAACTGTCTGCAAGATAGCCAACAGCAAGAACCAACTATAGGCACAAGATAGACAACAACAAGAACCAACTATAGGCACCATTGATGTTTCATTTTCATGGAAAAGCTTATTCACCATTTCTAGTTTATGAGGATCTTTTAACCCCCTAATGTTCCACTATTTGGGGGAAGACTTATAGTATTTGGGATTTTAACTTTCTTTTCCTTGCTAATTTCCGTATCGATTTAGATTGCACGCGAAAATCTCCAAGGATGTCAGGAAAATGGGCTACTGTTAATGGAGTATCACAGTCATCTGCTTGTTCTTAAAAGATGACCCATATTCCCTGATTCTCAGTTTTTTCAATAGTTGCTAATGAAGTCAACATGTTAGCCAAATCTATCTGACAATGCTTCAAATATTGGGAGGTGAAATCATTCGCTCCACTGTCCAAACTCTCCACATTGTCTACACTTGAGTTGTCAAGAGTTGGTTGTTCCTAGGAGATATTTGTAACAACTTGTTCAGAGCTCAAATCAACTAATTGATTACCATTGTCTACAACCTGAACCATTTGTGCATCCGAAACACCATTAACTACATCCACAACACCATTAAGCTCACCCATCGCAACAACACTAATATTTTTATTCGTTGCAAGAAGGCTATCTCTAACAGCCTTAATATGGGTTGTATTAGAAAACTACACTAGTAATAGCAACCATTCCACATTCAACAACATCGACCACACTATTAACAACTTCTAGAACATTATTAATGTTATTATTTGCCTTTACTAAGGGTGATTCATAGACAACTCCCCTGTCTTCATTTATTGCACCATGCTTATCATCAACTACACCAAAATCCAATAACTCATCATGCCATCTAGTTTGGAACATCTTACTTGTAGGCTTCCAGACTTTGCTATCATTCGTTGGTTTCTAAGGATAGGAGATGGGTATGACAGTCTTCTCCAGTTCACTCTTGTCAGTCAATCGAAGAATGGGAAGTGAATCAAGTAGGGAGGCCTTTTTTGATACTTCGATGCACATTTTAGTATAGCAAAGTTTTTCCATCGTTGCAGCTTGGGAATCCATACAAATGAGTTTACCCAAAGAGCTAGCCATGTAGCTAAGACCCTCAATGGTCCAGAACTCCATTAGGACGTTATGGAACTGTACCTATAATGGCAAGGTGTCTATCTCACCTCTGTCCATTTCCAATCCTAGCCTCCATTTCTAGATGAAGGGGTTGCCCTCCCATGTGTCACGGGCCTACTATATAATCTCATCAAGGTTGATGCTATCAGCAAACTTGAACGGAATGGAGTTGTCTTCCCTAAGCATTGCTTTCTCAAGTCCCTTCTTTCCCTATCTTGATTTTGCCTAAGCATTAATGTTAGTAGTGTTCCCTAGGCCAATGGATATTTGTGATTCATGTATTAACAATATGACTTGTTAATAATATATTATGAGGTATTCCTTTTATATATACATGTATGTCGTTTATGTAATGTGATTTACATTCCATGAATAGTATTAGGATTATGTCATCAAGTATGTGACTTGATAGTAAAACCATAAGCATTATAAACACTATTCTAAACTGTCCCTAGTCGTTC
>JANSVB020000446.1:926499-936862 GCA_025504935.2 Erythroxylum haughtii
TAGATCTGAGAGTCAATGTAGCTGTTAATTTGGTGTTCCAGTTATAGAGATAACAAGCATATAAGTTTAGATTATCTGCTTTGGTTACTCACTACTTATTCTGTTTTGAGCATCCGTCCATTTAGTTTACATGTATCTCATTTATTTGAAAACTGTACGATAAATGCTGATAAATCAGTATAAGAGTAGAATAATAAGAACATGTGATGCGTTAATCAGGCACGTTCAGTTTCCAACTCCAAGTCTATAATAGCTCGTCCTTTGAGAACTCTGGGCAACAGAAGATACAGTCAGAGTTCTAAATTGATAAATGCAAGTGACATAGGAGCTGAAAATCCTTGGGAGGGCTGTTTTTTGCATAAAAACTTGTCTACTGCGTATTGGCTTTGTCTGGAAAAGTTTGAGCAAATAGGTTAAGAGTAAAGGAAAAGGCCAGGTCACGGGTGAGCTCCTGAATCTCAGGTAAGGAATCCTTCTACCAAATGTACACACACTTGCATCATATTGATAATCAAAAGTTAACCAGTCAGCCTAGTTGGGATGAGACAAGGGTTATAATAAAATAAATATTTTAAGTTAACCAGTCAGCCTAGTTGGGATGAGACAAGGGTTATAATAAAATAAATATTTTATCATATATTGCAATGTCAAATTATTTATTTAAATTTTGTTATTATTAGAAATAATATTTATTTTTAATATTAAAAATATTTGAAAATAATAAATGTTGGCATCGGGATCGGAATGATGAGATCAGGACCGTTGGATTAATCGCGCGACTTATCAAACAGGAGACAGAAACGGAGCACGTGGATGGGACACCTGATTGTGCAAGTGTTTTTAGCTACAAAAGAACCTCAAAAAGTGTCAAAACTCAAAACTATCCTACAAAAGAACACAAACCCAAATTCCGCGAGAAGAAGATCGCTGAGAATGGAAAGGCCACCTTCAGGACAAAAAACGGCGCCGTTTCCTTTCTTTCCAAAGCATAAGAAGTTGCAACTTCGCTTCGTCTCATTGCTCTCACTCCAGTAAATATCTATCTCCTGCACATGATATCATCAAAGGAAAAAGAGAAATGACTTCTCTCTCACTTTTTTGGTCAGACTTGAGACGCAGAGACTGATCGCTACTCGCTAGTAATATCTAAGCTGAACTTGGGACCGACAGTCTCCACTCTCTCCAAGTGAGCGATTCTCGGGTTTTCACGTTTTTGCTGATTTATCCGTCGGTGGCTGTAAACGAAGCCGGTTTGTAAGCTCTCACCTTCAGAAACGGAGATGGATCGGAATCCGGCGATCACTGCGGTACCCGGCATGGATATGCCAATCATGCATGACAGTGACCGGTACGATTTCGTCAGGGATATCGGCTCCGGTAACTTCGGCGTGGCCAGGCTTATGAGAGATAAAGTAACCAAAGACCTTGTTGCTGTCAAGTACATTCAGAGAGGCGATAAGGTCTGCTTTTTAGTTACAGATTTTTTGCTTCATTTTTTTATGGAGAACTTTTTCTTACGCGGTTTAACGAATTTATTGTATGGATTGGAGTTAATATCTGCTCCGCTCATTAATGGATGTGGAAGTTGACTTGTAGACAGTTTAATTAGTTCGCTTAGAAATTGCTATTTAATTTCCAAGTAATTATGGTCGGGGAAATCTGTAATTATTGACTTCAAGTTTAGAAATGTTGCGTGAGCAGTTGGATGGTTTTCCTCTTTTGTAATTTTCTTTAAAGAATATAAACTCGGGTTTTGATGGTTGAGATGTATAATTCTTCTATTGGTAATTCGGTTGCGAGTTTTCTTGCGCTTTTATTCTAGTTGTGTTTGAATGCCTAAAACTCTGAACTGTCGCGTTTGTTGTTGTTTTAGCTTGTAATAAGTTTTCAGCTGGGGGTTAATGTTATTGTTGAATGCTGATAGATTGCTTATCTTGGGTTTTTGTTGCAGATTGATGAGAATGTTAAAAGAGAAATCATTAATCATAGATCGCTTAGGCATCCGAACATTGTAAGGTTTAAGGAGGTCAGTTTCTTTATGACGATTTAGGATCTTTTTTTAGGCACAAATGGTCTTGAATTTCCAGTTTACTATACTTTATATCTACTCAGGTCATTTTAACACCAACCCATTTGGCAATTGTAATGGAATATGCATCTGGAGGGGAGCTATTTGAGCGAATATGCAATGCTGGACGCTTCAGTGAGGATGAGGTTTGTGTTTCAATTTCACGAGCACAAATTTCCCTTGTCTCTTTTCCACAATTTGTTTGAATCTGGATTTTGGTTCAGGCACGGTTCTTCTTTCAACAACTTATATCTGGAGTGAGCTATTGTCATGCTATGGTACCTTAGACTGCTCTGTTTTTCTTCCCTTATGTGCTGATGCCAGCTGGCTTGTTTGAATAGTTGATTTGTTTTTTATGTTTGCTTGTTGATGAAGCAAGTGTGTCACCGTGATTTGAAGTTGGAAAACACTTTGTTGGATGGAAGCCCAGCTCCTCGGTTGAAGATATGCGATTTTGGGTACTCAAAGGTAGTACTTGTTTCTTGAAAGTTACAATTTCTGGTGATGCCACTGGACATATTTTATTTTTAATTTGAAATAGATTGAGAACAATTCATTTCCAATTACATAGGTCTTGACATGAAAAAATGGTTGGGTGGGGAAGTTCCAGCTGAGTTGGTTCTGGAGTATGTATGATGATTCTTTGGTTACTTCCTGTGCATGGACCCACTCTTCTATCAATATTTTTGCTTCTTAGCTTTCTAATGTTTTGTTCTTGATGAGGCTAACTAATTTCAAGCTTTAACTTATTTGTATCATGGTAGAATCTTGGTTTATTTGTTGATTTGACCCTTACTTCTTTCTCTTGTGTCTGCGTGGATAATTTTTTAGTCTTCAGTGCTTCATTCACAACCAAAATCAACAGTGGGAACACCTGCATACATTGCTCCAGAAGTGTTATTGAAGCAAGAGTATGATGGCAAGGTAACTTCTTTAGATCATGCTTATTCTGAATTTGAAATTTGGCTGATGTAGTGTACCCCTTTGACTCTGAAAGAGATATGCATTTAACTGGTTAAGAATCTGGAATGAGAGGTCACATTCCCATATGTCCCCAGGAATCCTGCACTTGGCATGAAACAAACAGCTTGTTTCATCTTCATGTCCAAGGAATGTCTTTGTGCAATAATAATACTTTGTTAATGACTTGATCCCGATAGGCTAATATTGAATCAAAATTATACTTAACATGGATTTTGTGGATTGTTAGATGAGTGAAGTGCTGATATCCTGTCATGATACCAGATTGCAGATGTGTGGTCATGTGGGGTAACCTTGTACGTGATGCTGGTTGGAGCATATCCTTTTGAGGATCCTGATGGGCCAAAGGATTTCCGGAGAACAATACAGGTACATTATTGTTTTCTGTTAGCCGTTAATACCTCGTCATATAGACATTGTATATACAAGAAAATGTTCTTGTCTATCCCATGCAGAGAATTCTTGGTGTCCAGTATTCTATTCCAGACATTGTTCAGATATCTCCTGAGTGTCGCCATCTGATTTCAAGAATTTTCGTTGCTGATCCTGCAGCTGTAAGTTAGCCTTCATATCAGGAGTTTTTAACTTATTCAAAAGATAAATCTGGAATTGTTTGGAGAACTAAATGGAAAATAAGATACTAAAGTGGAACTTTCTACCGCAAAGTCTGACGCCAAACTTTTTGGATATCTTGTGCATATTTAATGACTCCACTAAGATTCTACTTTGTGTAATGGTGTGATTAAAGGCTCCTTATTTTGGATATTTGGTGATACAGAGAATCAGCATTCCGGAAATCAAGAACCATGAATGGTTTTTGAAGAATCTTCCAGCAGATCTGATGGATGAAATGACAATGGGAAACCAGTTTGAAGAGCCTGATCAACCGATACAAAGCCTTGATGAGATAATGCAGATAATTTCTGAGGCTACAATACCGTCTGCTGGGGCATTTGGCATCAACCATTACATGATGGATACTCTGGACATGGATGATGACATGGAAGACTTGGATTCTGAATCTGAGCTTGATATTGATAGTAGCGGAGAGGTTGTTTATGCATTGTGACGATAGCTCGGCTATACGTAATACTCTGGGCATATGGAGGAATCAAGGTCATGGTCAGAAGAATGTCTGACAGACTGGGGTATGTTATATAGGCAGCAAAATAGGAAATTTCCATATATGCTCTTCAAAGTTGTGTCACAGTATGAACCTTTTATATCTTGCTGTGTGAAGAGTTGGTAACTGTTGCAAATTATCGGAACCAGATATCCACCACGTTGGATATGGTTCCAAATATTGGTTGTCATTTTTGTACTTGTACCATGATTTATGTTGTATGTTTTGTTTTGGCAAGTATGTATCTCCCATGCTGTGGTGCGCGCAACTTTTTCTGCATCTGGCTTCTTCTATTTGTTACTCTTGACATGCAACTGATATTTTCACCCTTTTCCAATATTTTTCTTAACCATACTTCTTTAACGTCATTATGAAAGATAATTCTTTTGGCACAGTAATTCCCCTTTTGTTAATTCTTTTACTTCGTTTTCATGTTGATACTGCATGCTCGATCCTCGCTGACAAGATAATTCAGTCAACAACTCAAGTTCTTCATTCAAATCGTGGTTCCAAGCATCGGGTGGTGCAGGTTAGGTGAATGCTTCACTTGGTCTTGTCCTGATTCCTGATGCATTTGTTAATATCAAAGTTATACGAAGTGTGGCTGGTCATTGATGCGTGAACTTTTCTCCTTCCCGTTTCTTCTGACTCCCATGTTTTTTTTCAACTCTCCTGTGACTATTTCTACCCGTATTTGTCTTATTATCATGGAATCTCAAGTTTGTTCAAGATAAAACAGTATTATAATTGTTAAATTTTCACATTAATTAGGAGCAAAGTAATCATGCTACTCGAGACATCCCAGTGGTCTTAAAAACTAAGACAATATCTAAGGAATTTGCAATTGGAGACCATCCTGTGAATCAAGAAATCAACTTTCCAATGGAATTTGTCGGCCGACAATTCAATTTACCAAGCTTCACTTATGGAATGAAGCTTGACCCTTGTTTAAAGCCAGTGCAAGTTGACATCCTCCTCGACTATTTCTATTTTTAACCCATCGATTTTAGGGCTTAAGGCCTCCCATAAGCTAGCTGTCTCTTCATCACATGTCACCTCCTCCAAATGCTTAAGATGCACCGATTGTGGCAGCTGAAAATTGTTTGAGCATCCCACCATGTACAATTTTCTCAATTTCTGTAGTTTACCTATTTGATCAGGTAGCGTTTTGATTGCCAAACATTCTGATATGTCAAGAACTCTCAACTCGAAGAGGTCTCCAATTGTGCTTGGCAACTCTGACAATGCAATGCAGGAACTTAGCCTTAGAACTTCTAAAGCAACCCAGTTACTGATTTCTTTTGGCAGTGTAGTCAACTTAGGACAGTTGGTGATGCTAAGTTTCTTTAACCTGGCAAGAAGACACAGCTCAACAGGCAATACTGTCAGGTTGTAGGAGTAGTCAATATCTATCTCCTCTAGGTTTGCCAACGAGTCTGGCAACCGGAAGGTAGAAGTAGTGAAAGCTTGACCTATTGTACACATGACCAAGGTCAACTTTCGTAGACTAGGCAGATTCATGGATGTAAAGCTGAAGGGAGCTAATATAACCTTCTCCATTCTGATTCTCTTGAGGAGGAAGAGATGACGAAGATTTTCAAAGTTGTTCAATTCAGCAGGGAAGAAACCGTAGTTTATCAGAACTATAACCTTTATGCTGATTGATTTCAATATAAAATCTGGTAAAGTATAGTTCTTCGTGCGAAAATTTAGGACCAAAGCTTCAAGTTTGGGTACTTCCATCATGCACCATTTGGAAGGGAACTTATCATCTGCAGAGAATTTTCGTGTTGTCAAGTTGGGAAAACGAAAAAGAGAAAAGCAGTGCAGGCCAATAACTTTCTCTGTAAGGGAGATTGGGACAGAGAATTCACTACCAGAGAAGATGGACAGCAGGCGGGCCTTAAGACTGAGCTGCCTGCCTTCAGTTAACCAGTCAGGCAAGTTGTTTCCAATGATATCTACAGTTACTCTCTCCCTGTTCTCGATTGGTTCCAGGTTGCTTAGATGAATAGCTAGCTCTCTAAGCAGATCATGTTGCATGACAAAATACTGACTGTAGCTGCCACCCAGGTCTTTCCTGTAAAAGATTAAAATGGTTGGTTAGGCAAGGCCTTTTCCATGAAACGTGAACTATATGATTCATTAACCCTTAGGCACTACCAATCTTTGCTTGTTTCAATCGGAATGAGTACCAACACCTGCCTACCTTTTGATAATAAGATCCAGCAGGTTCCCGGAGGAGAGTTCCCAAAGGGTGGCAATCGCACGCATGCCTTCATCGTCTTGTCCATACAATTCTGCCCATATATCAATTAGACAAGTAACAGGAATTCTTTGATCTTCAGGGAAGGAACATAGGTCCATGAAACACTCCTTCACTTTAACCTTTTTATCCAAGGCATCCAAACTGCCTTTCAAACAATTAATCAAATTGTCATATTCAAAAATAGAACCAGTTTCAGACAGTTGTTTCTCTCTGAGTTGCCACACTTCTTTAGGCTCGCCGCGAAGAGACCGACCGACCACATTGAGAGCTATCGGAAATCCTTTACATCCTTTAACAATCTACAATCAAAGCCCACAAGTACATCAGCCACTTTAACTCACATGATAATAGCGGTTTTCGTTTTGGTAATTCCTAACCGTATTCATCTTTCTGAAAGATAAATAAGAAATTGTTTTAATCATATGCATCTGTCAAGATCATGCATGCAGACACGTCTTATGTTAAGAAGAAAATAACACGAGTACTCCCAATTCAGCTCATTTCAGATCATTCTAAGCATCAGATCTCCGTTGCAGCCTTATATGAGGTATAGAGTTGGCAATGGAAAGATTGCTGACTTCTGGTTTGATAATTGAGATACAATAGGGCCATTATATATCATGGAAGACATTCAATCACTCAAGGCTATTGTTCCTTCCAACACCAAAGTCAAATCCACCATCTTGAATGGTTCCTGTTCATGACCTTTTCATTCTTCTAGAGACTTTCAGAATATCATCTGTAACTGGTCTTACTATTGTCTTAATAACAACTCTGAAGATTGCTTACGCACCTGGCTAGGGAACATGTCTCTGCAATTTACAACTGCATCATGCAAGAGGGGAACCTAGAGAGAAATATTAGATACAATCTTGTACGGGATAGCTGGTTAGTTCCTTCACACTCCTCCATACTCTGTTTGGCAACTTCTATGAGGCTTGCTACTATAGATTGACTCAAATTTTCAATTGATTCCAAGGTTTACGTAAAATGTGATAAGGGGAATGAATCACACATATCATCTTTTTTTCAACCGTGAATACTCAGCTTATCTTTGGAACAAGCTCAGCTTATTCAATCTTCAATGTCCTTATAATGACTGGTAAACAATTTTGGCTGCAAAAGTTAAAACGTGCAGTAGAGGGGACAAGAAGATCTTCAAATTGGCCTTTGGAATCATAGTGCGCCATATATGAAGAGAAAGAAATATCAAACTACATCAGGCCAAGTTGTTAAGACACAAATGCAAGCTGGACCAGCTTCTACCTGAAGTTTCGAGTGACAATTCTGGCAAGGAGAAGACTTAGAACACTCCAACTCTGTACCTGTCCTTGATTATGTAAATCAAAGGAATCTTAAGCTGCGTGTTTGAAGCTCTTAGGCAGGCCTTAAGTCAGGGTTTATCAAAGAAACTACGAAACATATATTGGTTAAACTTTTTTCAATGGCTGTTAAGTGTACATTACACTATTTCACTTTTGAATTAATCAATTACTTGTTTACCTTACAAAAAAGGAAACTAACACGAGTACAGAACCTTCATCATTTGAGTGTAATTGCATACCTTGTCCACAACTTCATCTGCAATTTCAGAATTCTGATTTGGCAAAGATGCTGACCTCCGGAAAAGGATCATGGCATTTTCATCATTCAATGGTTTTAACTTGTAAGTGCAATCAAATCTAGGAAAATGAGACCTTGACGTCACCAAAACCTTGTAGCCTGGGATTTTGATGTTGAACTTATCAATAATAGATAATGATTCTGGCCAAACATCATCTAGGACTAACAATATAGGATCTGGCCCTATACTCCTAAAAAATTGTTCCAAGCGGTAGACAACATCTTCTTGGCTTTGAAATTCAGGGACCTGGTAGCACTTTTGCTCGAACAATCTCTGTACAAGGCCCTCCATGGTGGGATTTCTCGAAACAATAACAAAGAAGATGTTATCTTGAAACTTCTCTGCTCAAATTAGAGAAAAGAAAAACTATGTCAGGGGGGCAGTAAGTATCTGCAATGTATATGCAAAGCAAACGCATATACTGGAGGCAATCTCGCGAACATCGAACATGAACATAAAAGAGTTACCATCCTGAGGTACTGGAATTTTATTGACAAAAAAAGGCAATGAAGCTTGAGGTTCCATCCCAATACATTTAAAATTGACACATGGTTCAGCAGAAGTGCTTACTAGCCACTGGATCTGGTGGAACCAATATAGTTTAATCATTTCCATAAGAAATGGACTATTGCAGAAGAAAAGTTATATCTATTTTACCTTGAACTACCTTGTCATGGCAAAATAATTTAGCCAACGTGGTCTTCCCACAGCCTGGTGGGGCAGATAATACGAGAGTCGAAACCTCGTCTTTGAACAGCATCATCTTCAACTCCCACAGGGGTACTTCCATTCCCACAAAATCCTCTGGAGGCCCTGGGATTGCGTATGAGCGGCTAAAACCTTTGAACCCACCGATCCCTGTGTTCAAAATCAATCGTTTCAGGTCAGCATGCATATCTTTTACCTCGAAGAGAGTTTCTGTAATGTCCCTTGCTTGTTGAGCGTCAACAACAATAGCAAAGAAGGTCTTGAGCGATTCCTCAAAGTCTTGAAGCTTGTCTGTGAATTTAGGCTTTTTCCAGTTGGCGTACCACCGCACTTTTGAGCATTCAAGAAGAAGCTTCTTTCCCTCCATGATACGTTCCATAAGCTTTTCAGTCTCGTCCTTTCTACGATGCAAAACTTTGTTCCATTTACTTGTCTCTTCCACCACAGGAATTATGCATCCAACAATGAATTCTATCCGATCAAGTGTAGGCTTGAACTTGGCAGCCTTTTTTTTAGCGCTTAGAATTGCGCTCATCACCTCTCCAAACGCTGTTCCTATAGCAGCCCCTCCAAGTAAAGACGCTGCCATTACAAGCTTCTTTGCAGATTTCCAAATTAACTCTTCTGACAAATTGAGTTGCGTATGAATGCAAAGTTAGACAAGGGCTGATTGTGGATGGAGGAACCACGCAACGTGGAATATTATAAATACTTTACAAAAGCCAAGGAATCGTCTATCTCTTTATGCCGGCGAAGACTCAGTATGAAGTAAAACAATTGTGATCGTTATGGGAACCTCCCTTGTGAAGCAGGACATGCCTCTGACAGGTCTCGGCCATGTTAGGGCCTCAGATGTTCCTGGCCGAGTTTACGCGTAGAAAGAACCTTACTTTAGTACCAATTACAGAATGAAAAGAATCTTGTCGCTATGCAAATTTTCGGAATACCGTTAATTTTCATATACATTTCTACAAAATATGAATAGATGTGTCTCTGCTGAAGATGATATTTATCAAATTGATTCACAATTTTCAATTGAAAATTATAATACGATACGTGAATCATTGGTATGTGGAGCTTTGGTGACATTTTAAAATTTTTTACTTGTGAAGTATAGGATTTGATATAATTTAATTTAGTAAGAATATTTTTAATGTTTGTTAATTGAAAAAAATATAGAATTAATAAATTACTATATGATTTAAGACCTTAAACATGACTGGTGAGACTATTAGCCGACGCTAGTCCATTGGCTAAGGTAAGTTAGTAAGCATCCGTCAATTGGGACAATTTAATCAACGCCAGAACGGAGTAGTAAGTACCATCTGTTGGCCTGACCAAATTAGTTAACGTCTATTTTTGTGTTATAGTAAAATTTTTATAAATGAATATTTTTTGGATCTGAAAAATTATTATCTTATACCGAGTTATTAATTTATCGATAAATGAATATTTTATTAATTTATCGATAAATTAATATTTATTAATTTATAGAATAAGTTTTATTTTGTATATTATATTTGTCAAATTAAACAATTAATTTTTTTCCGTAACTAAGAAAAGAAAATAAATAAACAATTAATTAATGAT
>JANSVB020000446.1:954158-968095 GCA_025504935.2 Erythroxylum haughtii
CAACTTTACTCATGCAAATTATTTTTGTTTTGTCTTTTACTTCAGTGCACAGTAGAAGAAGCTTCTTTAGGATGTTTTTAATGGATCTTTTTATTTTTTCAGGTTATGGAAATGGTCCGGAAGACACCTGCTTATAAAAATAGACTCCGGGCACTCGAACTTGAAAGAATTGGAGTGTGAATGTTTATTAGTTAATAAGATTATTTTTTAGTTAGGGGTAAATGTGTCATATGAAATAATTGAATTCATTTTAATTGTCTTCCAAACAGTGTAATTGAATTCAATTATAATATTACTGAATTTGTTCTAAACAGTGTAAATTGAATTCAATTCAATCTCATTAATGTAATTAAATCCAATTCATTAATGTCATTCAATTTGAAGGTTTCCAAACACCTCGCTCAGCATTTTTACACGATCACTTTCTCTCTCTTCCTACTCCTCCTTCTCAAGGCGGTTCCTAAGTTTTTTAGGCCCCGAATGAAGTATGAAAAAGCTCTAATAAATCGATAATAAACAAATGTGTAAATTTCTAAGAAGTCAGTTGACTGTTTGACTGTCATTTAAAAACAACTTTTTTGAAAGAGCTTCATAAAATAAACTGTTTGGCAACATAAAAATAAAAATTACTTTTAGTTTTAACTATATTTTATTTTGTAATAAAAATTATTTAAAATATAAATATTATTTAAAATATATTAAACAATATGCAAAGCATAATCTATTAATTATTATATAATTTTAAACCATATAAAACATAAATAAAACTATATCTAATCAAATCTTTTATATGGATTATAATATAAGTAAAACTAGTATCAAAAATAAATATTAAAACATATAAAAATCAAATAATATTATATAAATCTCAAAATAAACGTGAAGATGTATTTGTAGGAATTCTGAGAATTATGTGTAAAACATAAAGGTAAATGAGACTAAAAAATAGGCTCATTAATTGATCTGAAAAACCTACATGAAAAAAATACTTTTTTGAAAAGCTCCAAATTTGAGCTTCTCAAAAAGCTGTATTTTACCTTCCAGAAAAGCCATTTCTAAAAAAAGTGTTTTTGAATTTTACAACCAAACATTCAATTTTCTTAAAAACAGCTTTTGCGGTGGAAAAAAGTGCTTATTCACCCTTCAAAAGCTGAACCAAACAGGCACTTATCTCTCCCTACTGGTACCCTCAACCTCAACCAGCCGTTGGTTTGGTTTCTTTGTTTCCTAAGTACTTTAGTCTTACCTTTATTACTTTTATATTATCCTGAGCCTATGGATTGTGAGTTAGAAGCCGTGGCATTTACTAGTGATGGAGCAACAACAATTTCTCTAGTGAGTTTAGGTTATAGGAGTAATAAGATGTCGACAAATGGATACGTTCTTGAAATATTGGAACTCTCATAGGGAAGTTCCTAAAATTAGTGGAGATTTTAGGCAAGTATAAGATTTATATAGTGTGTATTCAGGAAACAAAGTGGTCAAGGGCTAAAGCACAAGAGATTAGTGGATTCAAATTGTAATATTCAAGAGGTCCAGGACGAAAGAATGAGGTCTGTATCTTAGTTGTTAAGGACCTTATAAGTCATGTTGTGGAGATAAAGAGGTCAAATGATAAGATTATGGTTGTTAAGATTATGGTGAGTAGTGTTGTTATCAACGTGGTATGTGCGTATATACCTCAAGCAGGTCTGAACAAATAATAGAAACGAGAGTTCTGGGAGGATTTAGATGAGGAGATCTGGCAGATCCTTACTAATGAGAAAGTTATTTTAGGAGGAGGTTTTAATGATCATATAGGAGCAGCATTAGATGTATATCTATGGTCCTACGGGAGTTTCGGGTACTAATGCTGGCGGGATTACTTTATTGGATATGGCAGTAGCATTTGAGTTAATGATAGACAATTCTTTATTCAAGAAGAATTAGGAAAATTTGGTGGCTTATAAGAGTAGAATCATGAAAGCTCAAATTTATTATTTCCTTATAATAGGGAGTGATCGAATTAGGTGTAAGGATTATAAGGTGTTTCCAAAAGTATGCTTAGCAACTTAGCATAGACTGCTAGTTGTGGATCTTGAAATTAAGGGATAGAGGAAGGAAAAAAATATTAGGAGGCGTACTAAAGTTAGATGGTGGAATCTGAAAGGAGACAAAATGAAACAATTTAAGGAAATAGTAAGAAATGGAACTGAATGAAAATTGGAAGGAGATGCTAATCTTGGAAGTTTCTAGAGGGTCGAGGGGTGGTAAGATAGAATCATGGTGGTGGAATGAAGAAGTATGATAAAAGGTTAAGGCTTAAAATAGAGCATATAAAGCTATATCAGAGAGTACCATAAATGCAGATAGAGAAGCTAATCGAGAAAGGTATAAACTAGCAAGGAAAGATGCTAAGAAGGCAATCTCAGTGATTAAAGTTGAAGTTTACAAAAATTTGTACAAGAGATTAGATACTAAAAAGGGAGAAAAGGACATTTTTAAGTTAACAAAAGTTAGGGAACAGATAATGTGAGACATAAACTAAGTTTGATGTATAAGAGATGAAGCAAGGTAGGTGCTTATGGACAAAAAGGATATAAAGTGTATATGACAAAGGTACTTCTATAGCATATTTAATGAAGGCGTAGAGGCAGATATTTCTTTAGGTGACCTCAAAAAGTTTGAGGGATTTTGTAACATTTCTCGATGTAAGCATGTCACAAGAGAGGAAATTAAAAAAGTTTTGAGGGAGATGAAGAGTGAAAGGACAGTAGGATCGAATGAGATACTCATAGAGGTATAAAAGAGCCTAGACATTGAAGGCATTAATTAGCTAGTCAAGCTTTTTAATGTGATCCTTGAGTCATCCAAGACGTAGGATAAATGGAGACTGAGTTTGTAAATTCCTCTATATAAGTACAAAGGAGACATCCAAAACTATAGCAACTATAGAGGCATTAAACTACTTAGTCTACAACAGAAGCTTTACATCTCCTTAGAATAGTAATGGAATACTACAGGAAAAGATAGAGAGATTTGCACATGATTTTTATTGATCTAGAGAAGGCACATGATAGAATTCCTAGGGAAATCTTATGGAGGTGTTTGGAGGTGAACGAAGTTCCTATGACATACATAAGTGCCATTAGAGATATGTATAAAGGGGTAATAACTAGATAAAGATGATAGGAGGAGATACTGAGAATTTTTCTATAGATATTGGGTTAAACTAAGGCTTTACATTAAGCTCTTTTTTGTTTACCAAGGATATTCAAGGAAATGTGTCTTGGTGTATGTTGTTTGCTGATGATATTATCTTAGTAGATGAAACAATAGAGGGGGTCAATGTCAAGCTAGAATGTTGGAGAGAAACGTTAGAGTCGAAAGGATGTAAAGTGAGTAGGACTAAGACTGAATACTTAGAATGTAATTTTTCGGTCCATTAGGTGAATATTGGAGTAGAGGTAAAGATTGGATAAAAAGTTATATCACAAAAGGAGTGTTTTAAATAATTAGGGTCTATCATCCAAAGCAATGGAGAGATCGATGAAGATATAGTCCATCGTATTAGATCAGGATGACTAAAATAGAGACGTGCTTCAAGAGTTTATGTGACAAGAAGATACCACTCAAGCTCAAAGGTAAATTATATCGATTAAAGATTAGGTCAACCATGCTATATGGGGTGAAATGTTAGCTCATCAAACAAATACATAATAATAAGCTTTTGATGAAGAATATGAGGATGCTCTAGTGGATGTGTAACCTTACTAAAAGAGATAAGAAAAAAAATAAATGTTTAGAGAAAAATTAAAAGTGGTTGATATAAATGAAAAATTAAGAAAGGCATGTCTTAGATGGTTCGGAAATGTTAAGCAGAGACATTCTGAAGTTCCAGTGAGAAGATGCAAGAAAATAATACTCAGGAATTGTAATAGGAGAAAAGGATGCCCTAAAATAAAATAAGGGAAAGTGATTAAGAATAATATGGATAGGTTAGATCTTATAGAGGATTTGGCCCAAAATAGAAAGCTTGACGTACTAGGATAAGGGTTAAGGGTCTCTATTAAAAGAGGACATTCGCTTTCGTGTAGGTTACTAAAAACCTGTGTCCTTTACATTTATTGTGTAGTATGTTACTTCTAGGGTGTATAGCTTAAATTGGTTCCTATGTAGCGTAATTAAGGTGTTGAGAAGCATGATCAAAGTTTTTCACGTACGGGTATTTCGTGATTCTTTTCTGGTATGTATTTTACTTAACTTTTATTGCAATTCCTAGATATGTTCTACAGTTACTTTATTTTGTGTTATATTTATTACTTTTGTTCGAGGTTTCTCTTTAGTAATTATTTTCATTGTGTTGTATTTTTTATTTAGTTGTTTTCATACCTTTTATGTTTATGTGATTTATTGATTTATTTTACCTTATTTATCTTATATGTATGCACATCTATGTTTATTGTAAGTTCTTCACGACATATTGTATGTGAGTCTACCAGAAACAGTCTCTTTACTATGTAGAGGTAAGTCTACGTACTATCGGACCTTCCCAAACCCTACGCCTTAGTGAAACTTCAACTGGTTGTTGTTGTTGTTGTTGATGATGATGATAGTTATGTAGATACAATTGTGGATATCTGTGACTAATATAATAGAAGGGATATAATTATATATACATTATTTTTATTTAGTTAGTATGTACTACATGACTATGTGTATTTTTAAGGAATTAAAGTGTATAACAAAAGCATAAGAACCTAAATCAATTTTGAGCAAGAACTCATACATCTCAATTAAAGGGTTTTTAAATGGAGAGATGATCATGGTCTTAAATTTTTTCTATTGAATTATGTAAGCTTAGCAGATTGTAAGTCTAAACTTGATGATGAGACTTGAAAAGTTAGATCTTACTATTGAATGATATTCTGACACAAATTCAACTAAATTGACTCACATTTGAGATGTGATAACTTTTTTATCGAGGCTCTTTTAAATTTATAGCACACCTAAAGTTAGTTTTTATGAAAAAGAACCAATCAATCACTTGAGGTAAAAGTTTCAACAATTTATTGAAAATGATTCAACCAAAGACAAAAGGAAATATAGACTTAAAACTGAAACAAAAATAACAATTTAAAAATAGTACATTTTGGGTGAGACTAAAGCGGATTATATTAGTTTCTGATAACTTGTTCTTTTGTCTTTTCTAACATATGGACATAAATCAAAATTCTATATTAGCTAAAGAAATGTAGTCAAAGTATACCATGGCATAAGGCAATGCATATTATGTTTTTGGTTCTACTTGTTGAGATGCAACACCTACTTATAGAAACTATATTGCATATGTTCTTTGTTTAACGTATTCTTTAGTTGTTTGTTAAGATATTTTATATGTTCAATTTAGATTTTAATTTGTTAAGATTTTTTTATCTATTCCATATTCTTTAGTTGTTAGTTGAGTCATATAAGTTTACATAAAAACTACTTAATTTCATTTTAAAAAAAGACCTTTTTATATAGTAAAGTTCAACATTGTGGTATCAAAGCATGAAGTGAGAGCATTTCTTTAAAAAGGTGACTAATCTCCAAGTTGTTGGTGGAATAAAAAAGCTTAACAATCAAAATTACAATTCCTACTCTACTAGTATAAGCTTATACATGCATGCCAAGACTTATGGGAAGTTATGGATGACAATGAAGTTATACAACGAAAAGAAGAAGATGCAAATGGTATGCTATGAAAATGAAAGACTAAAGTTGGAAAAACAATGTTCGCTCTAAAGATCAAAGTTAAAGAGGATGTGTTAGAGCACATCCGGGATGCCATAACTCCCAAAGAGGCTTGGGATATGTTTGCTAAGTTGTTTTTTAGAAGGAATGACTTAAGACTCTAACTTCTTGAAAGTGAGTTGTTGACAATAACACAACGTGATATGACAGTAACTCAATATTTCCACAAGGTAAAGGTGATATATCGAGAGATTTTAGAGTTAGATTCACAAGCTCCAATTGGAGAAACCAAAAAGAAAAGAATAATCATTCATGAATTGATACCTGAATATAAAGGGTTTGTTGCTACAATGCAAGGGTGGTAAATCAATCATCACTTGTTGAATTCGAGATTTTGCTTGCTAGTCAAGAAGCTCTAACTAAACAAATGGGAGGAATTACATCAAAGAGTAAAATCGAAGCTCTTAATATGAACAAAAGTGCTTCTATCCTACAACAAATAAATGTTATACTTGACTAGTTGTATAGTAAGATGAACAGGAAGGTTGTCAAATGAGTTTTTATAAGATATGATGGCTAAGGAAGGGACTAAGATGTTGCTATCCTATAACTAAGACATGTTACACTTCTTGAAATGTTGTGTTTGATGAAACTTCTTCGTGGTGGTTTTCCAACAAGGAAGTACTAGATTCAAATAGTTCCAATGATGTGTTACATTCTTCTCAAATTCAGTTAAATATGGATGATGTTGTTGATACAAGTTTCGAAGACAATGTTCATGATGATGCAGCTAAAACCTCTTGGCAAACTAGTGTGTATTAGAGGTCCAGAGATGAAGGTGAGCATACTAAAATAAAATCGCCAACTCCACCTAGAAATTCAATAAGAGTTAGAGCCTAATTCTAAATATTCCAATGTTGTTATAGTCTAAGCATATGCAAAAGAACCAGAATCAGTTGAGGAGGCATTTCAATATCTAAAATGGGTTAAAGTTATGGATAAGGAATTTGTGGCATTGAAATAAAATAAGACATGGAAGCTTGTTCTAAAGCTAAATACTGTAAAGTCTATTTTTTCCAAATGGGTCTATATGATAAACATCACATAGATGGAACAATAGAGAGGTTTAAGGTCATTTGGTAGCTCTTTAATTCTTTCCGTATTTAGACTAGATTATGATGAAACATTTAGTTTAGCTGCAAAACTTGTTACTGTCAGAATCTTACTTGCACTTGCAATAGGCGAAGGAAGGAGTTTATGGCATATAGACATAAGTAATACTTTTTTAGGGGAGTTGGATCAGAAAATTTATATGGATCAACCAATTGGTTTTCAGGATCAAGATCACCTTGAATATGTTTGTAAACTTTGAAAGGCTCTTTATAGGTTGAGACAAGTGCCAAGGGCTTGATATGGTAAGATTGTTGAATTCCTAACTCATAGTGATTATTCAAAGGCACCTACATATTCTAGCTTGTTTGTTAAAAATAATTAAGGGAAGCTAGTGGTTGTACTTGTATATATGGATGATTTGATCTTATTAAGTGACTGTAAAGAAGAAATTCTTCAAATAAAGGAGAATTTAATTGTTCACTTTCATATGAAAAAGTTAGGACAACTTAAGCACTTTCTTGCTTTAGAGATTCATCATACTCAAATTGGAAATTTTCTCCATTAAAGGCAGTACTCTACACTAAGAAGTTTGGAATGCTGAGTGTAAGCCAATTTTATCCCCATTAGACCAATATCAAGTTGTGTGCATATAAGAAAAGAATTAGAGGATCAGGTAGCCTGATTTATCTAACCTTAACTAGGGCAGATGTTTCTTATGCAATTGGTGTTTGGAGTCGGTATATGTAAAATCCCAAGAAGCCTTATTTGGAAGCAGTTCGACAAGTTTTGAGATATGTAAAGGCTACACTTGACTATAGTATTTTGTAAAAGAAATGTAGCATATGCAAATTACTTGGTTATTGTAACGCTGATTTTGCAGGTGACTATGATACCGATGCTCAACTACATGATATGTTTTTATGCTGAGATTAGGGACAGTTTTTTGGTGTAGTACAAGACAAAAAATTGTATCTTTATTTATGGTTGAAACAGAATACTGAGTTGTAGTAATGACAACTCAAGAAAGTACCTGGCTTATTCAATTGTTACAATATCTGTGTTAACCGATTGATTATGTTGTTTAATTGTTTTCTGAAAACCAATCAGCAATATGTTTACCAAAGAATCCAGTTGGTTTTTACAAAATTCAACACTACTACAACTTTTCTGATGAATGAAACAACGTTGAAGAATGCAAGAGCTTCATGGTATAACATGATTGAATGAACACAATCCAAGTACAGAAATGTATAAATTGAATGATAAGTCATGAGCAAAAGTACTAATACAGATTTGAAACAGCAGGAGCACAAGAAATGAAGAAGAAAACTTGGAATTAGAAACGACGGCGGCGATAAAGCCAATTCAAATTCGGAACTTCTTTTCGTACTGTAATCATTATATTCGGGCAAATACTAGCAAAATTTTCCCACGACATGGCCATTTCTTCTTCACAGATAACCTCCATATCCTGGTGGAGTTTCAAAATAGATATTGGCAACTCACAATTGCTCTGACACCCCATCATATGAAGCTTCATTAAACTCTTTAACCCATCAATCCGCTCTGGTAATTTAGATAAGTCAAAGCAGTCAGTTAAGTCAAAAATTCTCAATCTGTCAAGGTTTCCTATTGTGTTTGGCAACTCCTTCAAGTTGATGCACGAATTGAGTCTCAACACCTCCAACTGTACTAACTTTCCTATTTCTTCAGGAAGTGAGGTCAACTTGAGGCAGTTGGTGACACTGAGCTTTTTCAGTTGGAGAAGATCACATAACCCTAAAGGTAATGCCTCCAGATCATTGCAGTAGTCAATCTCAACCTCGCGTAAATTTGGAAATGCGTCTGATATTTTGGTGGCAGAGTTGACAAAAGCCTGATGAATATTACAGGTCACTAATGATATTTTCTCCAACTTCATCAGTTGTAAACCGTCTAGGAAAAAGGGTGGTACTGTAACCTTCTCCAATCTGATTCTTTTTAGACTGGGAAGAGAGCCAAGTAGATGCAAATTGGTCAACTCAGCATGATATGCGTTGTTATTTGTAGCTGCTAAAACCTTTAGCTTAGTCATCCCTTTGATGAACTCTGGTAAGACGTAGTTCTTTGTCTCGAAATTCAGGACTAAAGCCTCAACTTGGGTTGCTTGCATGCTCCACCAGTTTGATGAGAACGTATCATCTGCAATGAGTGCCATTTCTTATGTTAAAGAATGCAATGTATGCATGTGTGAAGAAATAAGATTGAGAGATTTAACCACCTGTGGTAATGGATAAGAGATTGGCATCGACATCTAGCTGCTGTTGATCCATGCACCACTCAGGAAAATCATTTCCACTTATTTCTATGAATAGTCTTTTCCTTTGCTCAATCGATCCTGAGTTACTTTGAAGCAGAGCTATCTCTCTAAGCAGATCATGCTGCATCACCAAATGCTCATTGTAACAGCCATCATCTTCGCCTGTATCTTTCCTGGTGAATCATACAAGTTATTTCATTACATTTGAAATGAAAAATTGCCTTACCGGTGCAAAGACTAGCAAATACATACCTCATGGTTATGAGATCGACTAAATTGCGTTTGGCGAGTTCATCAAGATAGATAATGGCACCATCATCATTCAAATTATGCAATCCAACCCATAAATCAATAATTGTAGTTGCAGGGATCCTTTGATCCTCTGGAAATGCACCCAGGTCTAAGTAGCTTTCCTTGATTCCAATGTTGTCATTTAAGGCATCCACACTGCTTTGAAGACAATTAATCGGCTCAAAATTAGAGATGATAGCGGCTGGAGTAGACCATTCATTTGCTCTGTTTCTCCATTCTGCCACTGATTTCCCACATAGTGAACTGCCAACCACAGAAATAGCCAGTGGAAATCCCTTACAGCTTCTAACTATCTGCATTCATCAATTTGGAAAACAATATATGAAATTGGACCTTTCTTGACTTAAAAAAGAGTCTAACAACAAACTTGAGCTGATGAGAAAAGCACCTTGTTCACATCTTCCTCTGGAATGCAAGGGTTCCTATCAGGCAGGGCTGCTGACTGACGAAAAAGAGTGATGGCATCTTCATCACTTAATGGCTGCAGTTTATATGTGCAACCAAATGCTGGAAATTCAAATCTTGATGTAACCAAAACGCTGTAATTGGCAATTGGAAAACGAATGTTCTGAAGAATTGATTCAGAACCAGACCAAATATCATCAAGTATCAGCAGTATAGGACCCGATTCCGATGCTATCATTCTCAATAATCGTTCCAAATGGTCAGCTACCTCCTCTATGCGATCAAATTCAGGTAGCTCTTTTCCATTATGATGAAATATTCTCTGCGCGATGACACGTAGGTTTGGTGGTTTCGGGACAGTAATAAAGAAGATATTATCCTTGAATGTGTCTGCAAATTACATAAAGAAAAGCACATGCACCAAATTGTCACATACAAATATCTGAGACTATGTAATCCTAAGAAATAAATAGAAACAATCAAACAGAGTGAGTTGTCAAATTGTACCTTTAACATCAGCTTCTTGACAAATCGCTAAGGCCAATGTTGTTTTTCCGCATCCTCCGGGAGCAGATAACACAATGAAACGGTCCTCCTCCTTGAGCAGCTTGCTCTTCAAATCTATCAGCGGTTTCTCTAATCCAACAGGATCCACCTTAAGTCCACGAGGGGAGCACACATCCACCAAGATACTTTTTCTAAATGAGTCGCTGTTCGCAACTGTGGTCTGTTTTAACTGACCTTTCACCAGAAGATTTGTCTGTTGCGATTCGAGTTTAAGATGTTTCAAGTCCACCGTCATCTGCACTAGCATATCACAATTAATGTACCTTTGAAGAGACCTGTCAAAGTTGATTAGCTTCCGATTGTAAAATGGCGTTCTTACAAGATCGTATCTTTTGATCTTTGAACATTTAACAAGTAAAGCCTCGCCTTGTACGAATAATTCTCTTAGCCTCCGTGTTTCTTCAGGACAATCAGACTGCAAGTTAAATTGTTCTATTTGCTTTAGCTTTGGCCCTAAGGAACCTAGTGTAGCTTCGATGCGCCTCAAGGTAGAGCCAAAAGCGACGTTCTCCTTCACCAATGCGATAACAAGTTTCAGAATCCCTCCAAAAAGTACCTCCAAACCAGCTCCAGCTGCAGCTTGTTGCCAAAGTGAGGTGTTTGCAGCAGCGAAACTCATTATCACAACAACAGCCAAGTTTCAAGGGAATCAACTTTCGATTTCAATCCTACAAATCAAAACAAGCAGTAGAAACTAAACGAAGGGTAATGACTTGTGCGTCTGGTTTGGAGAATGCAAAAGAGCTGCTATTAACTCAATTTGTTGCCTTTTGTTTTCAGAAGAAACAACTATATAAAGCACCGTTCCAGACGGTAAAGTCTTTAACCAGAAGACGGCAAGAAACGGAAGAGAAATGAGTAGTGAATTTCGTATTATACTTGAGAAGTTGTTTAGGAGAAATTGGTGACAAACGCTGTCCTTGTTCAGCCTAGCACGAAACCTCTTAACCGCGTAATAGTCATCCAAGGCCATTGGTAATTCAATGGAAGTTGTATTGTTTTTAGGAGCAATTTTCAAGTCTGGATGTTTGGTTAATTGTTTTTAAGTGCGCGTGACGTTGGTGATGATGCCGAGGTAGTTAGATATCACTATATCAGCTGTCTAATAACGTCCACAATATGCTATGCCAGAGGAAGGTAGGACTATTTGGTAATCGATTGGCACTTTATTGAACGCTCCTTTAAGAATTTCGACGTTATTTGGGAGCAGGACCGCGTAAGTCGGGGCTGTCTTTAACATCCCTCTTTGGCAGTTATTGTAGAATTTAATAATGATAGATTTTTATTTTTTATTTTTTATCTTTGACCAGAATATAGTGACTAATCCCTTTGCTGGTTGGTAGGCACTTCACAGAATGAGACAGTTAGGTCAAAAATTTAAGACTGCTCTACAAAATATCTACAATACACGCATATAAACACATCATCCTACAAAAACCAAAGTTTGACAAATGCCATTTTCTTAATCGTGATTGTCTTCAGTACTGCAACTTATATTGTGGAATAAAAAGGTGGAAACTCCTGTAGTTTTCAATTTGGAATTTCAGCTTATGGAGAAGAAATTTTGAAATCATTAAAGTGTAAGAAATTTCCGGATAATGTGACATACTTATATCTCATTGATCCAATCAAAATCACTTACGAATTTTTTATATAATCCAAAGGATAAGATACTTGTATAATCCCAAAAATTGTGTAACTCTTTCTATATATTTTTAATGATTTCAATTTCTTTTCTTTTTCAATCAACTTATCTTTATAGTAATCATATCTTATGTATGATTTTCTAACAGCTGTGACGTTTACAATTACATCTTTTCATTTTATTAATTTATTATCCCTGCTTATCTATTATCTTTCACTCACCCATAATAAAGTTAATTGACCATAAAGAAGATGATTCTACATTAATCGAACTTGTCTAACATTCGGCGTGATTAACATATTACGAGAGCATATTTGTTATACATCTCTTAGGAATACATGACTTCTCGACTAACAAATCGATCCTTAGAGAGATTTAATATGTTGTAACCTAGATGATTTATTGCATCAATTATCATCTCATTTTTATTATATAAATATTTTGGACTTTTTGAGTACATCTTGATGCAAACTTAGAATTGAAATTATCTTTCTTATTTCTCAATCTTTTGAATCAAATTAACTCACTTTTCTAAAATGTATCATTATTATCGAAGCATTCATAATTTTCTAGTAACATTCTAAGATAACAAAAATTAATTCAATTCTTTAGAATTAGAATTCAAATAAACAAAGTACTTCAAATTTGAGGTTCATACAGCCTCAAAGGATCTTCCTAAAGCATAAGTTGAGAATATGACTTTTATTATCTTTATTGGTAAAAAATGGACGTATGGTATGATTCAAGTGTTACATTATTGACTTTCTTTTATTTTAGCATATGGCTTTCCTCTAATACTACACAAATGATAGTTCAGGCAAACCTAATGTCTAATTTGAGTGCACTTTTGTATTTATTTAATCTACTATTCAGAACTCACATTTGACATATTAAAACAGATAAGGGAAACAAATCATTTCTTTAGGTTATGTCATTACTAACAACCTCTTTACACTCTTTGATGTACTTCACATCGATACTAGTGTTTTAAGCCTTAAGCTCTTGTTTATCACTGAGTTAAAATACTTAAAACTTGCCTCATCTTCATTCTTATTGTTGGGATCGAAACCCAACCACTTAAACTAAACCATAACACTTATACTCTTGCTCAAAACATACAACGGAAACGAATCAAAAGTAGAATCGAAAGGCGGACAACGCGGAAGTGGGCCAAACGACAAAAACTAAAGAAATCAAACCGGATCAAAAAGCAAAGGAATCGAAAGCTTAAGGAGCCAAAGAAAATCGAAATGGCTCGGAATCAAAGAAAATAAAACGCTTAACTCTGACATCCGAAAACGCATACTTTAAAAGAAAACAAACAAACGCGTTGGAAAACTATAAAGACGATCCAATCTACCTCAATCCGCTTAGACAATTGGGTCTACACCCAAATCCAAATCGGTATAATTTTTTTTTCATCATCCAAAACAATACAAATTTCCAATTGAAAATTGGAATTTAAAGATCTTATTTTTCTTTTGCCAACAAAACTCACACATGCTATAACCAATATTCATATACAATAAACACTTCAATATTTCAGATCAATCATCACAATTCATCGGACCTCCTGTCCGGAATCCTAACCCACTCAATCACATTCATATCATTTCATCCATAAACAAATTCACATTCCATATCTATATACAATTCCATAACTCATTACCATCATGAAATAAATGCTTACAAAATATTAATGGCATTTTCAAGCCATACACAATATAAATACCAAAATTCAAAATACACAAGATACAAGACCCAATAATTTCTCAACAAAAGTCTCAAATCTTATTCTCACAAACATTTAACTTAACCCTACAACATATATACAAACGAACGGAGGTCTTGACTTGCTTTCATCCGATCTCCTTCTCGATA
>JANSVB020000447.1:6496-25657 GCA_025504935.2 Erythroxylum haughtii
AATAATAATAATAATAATAATAATAATAATAATAATAATAATAATAACAACAACAACAACAATAACAACAACAACAATCATATAAAACATGTAAATACTACAATAGAACCATCCCATCTAATAGAAATAAAAATAAATTCCCTTAGGAAGCACAAAAAATTACAAATACCTAAACAATGTAAAAGATATCATAGTATAACCCAAGCCTTTTTATTAACTTCCAAATTTAGGAACATAACATGTTGTAGGTGTAGTAAAAAAGGTCAGACGACCAATTATTGTAGGATCAATAAGAAATTTCAAAACCTATAATTAGAAAAAGTAGACAAAATCCAAGCCCTAAAGGTGATGAACAATTAGAAGAAGAAACTCAAATTAGATTATTAGTAAAAGATCAAAAATTTCTATTTAAAGTGATAAATCACATCTAAGATCACCAATTGAAAAAATGCTATCTTATAAAACTCAAGCAATCTTAAAACCCTAGTCAAAACCTACCATTTGCCTCCTCATCCTCCTATAATTTAACCAACATATTATTCAAAGCTAAAGGAACAAAAAAATCATGACTAACATTATCTAGTTTATATCGAGAAATCATAATGATAAAATAAGAACCTCAAAATATTAAAACAAGAAAAAAGAGATAGTAAAATAATACAAAATTTACTTCAACAAATTAACAAAGAATATGAATCAAATGAAGAAACAAATGAAAACCTTGAATTGAATAATAATGAAAAGTTACATTGAGATTTTCTTTTTATATTAAATCAAATAACTTTTTAAAAATATTTAATAAAACAACTCTCGAGATAGATGCATATTTCAATATTGATGCCATTGCTTTATTTGATATAAGTGTGGACTTAAACTATATAAAAGGGATAATTTATATAAAATTATTTTTAAAAAGGTCAAGAAAGACTGAAACTTTGCTAAGAACTCTAAATTAAATATAAATTATAAACTTGATGCCCACATATGTGAATGAATTTATTGTAAAAACTTCCTTTTTGTAGTAGTCATAAGGTCCTACTAGGAACCCTTTTTATAAAATTGAATACCTTATATATAATAAACTACGATAACATTTCAACCAAAATAAACAACAAAAGGATGTGCTTCCCACCTTTTATAGAAAAAAAACTAGAAACATAAATCTAATAAAAGCATGTTCTATTTATGAAAGTAATCTCAATAACATAATAAATGTAAAACAAAAATAATTAACCTATTCTTAAAAAAAATGTCATTTTAGAAAATAGAAATGTAATTGTTAAATGAACCTATTAAATGAAAAATAAAGACCTAACAAAAAAACATCGAAAAGGAAGTTTGTGTTGTTGACTTACTAAATGCTTTTTGGGATAGAAAATAACACTTCTTAGATTTACCTTATAAAAAAGATTTTGACAAAAAAGCAAATTCCTCCTAAAGCTAAGCCTATACAAATGAATAAAGATTTATAAATCCATTTTAGACAAGGAATAACTGACCTATTAAGAAAGAATTAATATCCACTTCTAGGTCTTCTTGGAGTTATGCAAATTTTTACATAAATAAAAATTTCAAATGGTAAACAGGGATTCCTTGGTTAATAATAATATATAAACCTCTCCATAAAGCTAGCCTTGTAATGAATAGACATCCAATTCCAAAAAGATTTACTTGAAGGATTTCAGAATGACCATATTTTCTTAAAATTTGGCATGAAATTAAGATTTTTGGCCAATTCAAATACATCTTAAAGATAGATATAAAACCTACTTTTACTATCCCATTTGGATAGTTTGAATGGAATGTCATGCCATTTGGTTTGAAAAATTCTCTTTCTAAATTTCAAAGAATAATGAATGAAATATTTTCACCATATTTCTAAATTCTATATTGTGCACACAAATGATGTATTAATATTTTCAAATAGTATAGAATAACATTTCAACATGCCAAAACATTTACTCATGTTATTAGGAAAAGTGGCTTAGTAGTATCAAAAACAAAACTAAATATTTTTCAAACAAAAAATTAGATTTTTAGGACATTATATATAACGAAAAAAATAACACCAATAGCGAGAACATTAATATTTACAAATAAATTTTTGATCAAATGTAGATAAAAATAGTTATAAAGATTTTTAGGAAGCTAGAACTATATAGAGGATTTTATCCCAATCTTAGTAGACTATTTTTATCCAAATATTAGTAGACTATGTAAACTATTACATAATAGATTAAAGGAAAAACCCTTTACCTTGAATTGAACAATATACTCGTATAACTAAGAAAATTAAGTCCCAAGTATAGGCAATTCCAATTTTACACTTAGTTAACCCTAGCGCATGTAAAATTGTGGAAATTGATGCTTCTGACTAGGAATATGAAGAAATACTAAAATAAATTGTTAATAATAAAGGATAAATAGTACAATTTACTTTAGGACACTAGAATCATACTGAAAGTAATTATTTCACTATTAAAAAAAGAAATTCTTTTCATTGTTTTATGCATTACTAAATTTCAAATGATTTATTAAATTAGAAATTTCTTTTAAGAATTGATTGTAAATCTACAAATAGTTTTTATTAAAAACTATCCAAAAGGAAAAAGGGCTAAATTGGATTGTGATCACCTAAATTCAATTTGAACTCAAATATTCCAAAATTTTTAAAAATAACTATATTATTTTACAATACTCATTATAAATCCCAACTTAACATCTTCATTAATTCTCATTTAAAAGATCCTATTAAACATTTTTTGTACACAAATTGCGAATTATTCATCCTACATAACAAATGGGGTCCAAAATTTAAAAAATTAATTGAGAGATGATAAAATTTTGGGATTTACCCAAATGTTGTCATCTGGATTAATAAAAAATCTTAGACTCCAAAACAGGGAGCTAACTCAGTGAGAGATCAAGTAAGGAATGCTAGCTGATGGAGCAATATAGGTGGCTTGGTTGGAGTCAAATGGAGAATTTGGGTACGAGGGAAAGAAATTTGCCATTATCTAAGGGTTTGAATTCTTATGGAAATGGTGATGAGTTTATGATGGGATCTAGTTTTATGGGATTTAATTCATTTCAGCAATCAATGATGGTTAATTACTAGAAGGTTGAGCTTGGATTTAATTCGTGCTAGGTAAAGTTATGGTGTCATTTTAGTAAATAAGTTTTATTTCACTTATGATCTAACTATATTTGATAGTGATAGTGTGTCTTCTGGAAGTAATTTATGGGTTCATGAATTTGTTAATGATGGTGGCATTTTGAAGGCAAAAACGTGGGACTTATGCCATTATTATTTCTACGAGGTTTTTTGTAAGAAACTAATAGCATATTATAATGCTTGCAGGATCCAATCACCTTTTTAAATACTATTTATTACTTTCAATGAGTATTTCTTTTAGAGAATTTCTTCTTCGAGAACTTCTTGAATTTTATAGTGAGCAAGTCAATGTCTTCTTATTCACTTTCACGGGATGATATCTCTTCCTGTTTGCTTGATTGTTCTTTTAAGGCTTTAAGCACTAAATTATTTTTCTTTAGAAGCGTCGTTTCTTTTGGCATGTTTTGAAGTCCCATTTCATATGTAAGAAGAGATCTAATACTCCTTTAATGGTAGTGTTGTTAGATCCTTGACTTCTTATATAGTTGTCACTTTAAATGTTCATGTCTTCAAAAGTGACTTAAGAAACTTTCTTATAATTTAAACATTAGTATAGGCCTTTCTAAGACTTCTGAGAGCATTGATAATATCAATAAATCTAGTCTACATGATAGGTCATCATGCTTCATTTGAAGCAATTCATATTGATATATTAGCATGCTTAGTTTGTTCTCCTTAATTTACTTGATTTGTGCCCTCATGAGTGATTTCTAAAGTGTGTTAAATTTTATAAGTCATTTCACATATAAAAACCTTATTTAATTCATTTCTTTATAGTGCAAAAAAAAAAGTTTATGTATGCCCCTACTATTTAAGGAAACTAATCTTGATTCCTATTATTTCTTTAATTTAGGTACATTTAGTTATTTACAATTTTTGTAAAATAAAGGAATCATTTGAAACTATTTACAGATCTACATTTTTGTCCATTAAGAAGAATCTCATCCTAGTTTTCTAATAAAGGTAATCATTGTCATCAAAGAAACGTATAATGCTAATACTTTGTGCCTCTTAGATGAGTAATGACGATGAAGCTCTTAAATATGTTATTATGATCGTTGTAGAGGAGTTTGTTAGAAATACTAGTCTAATAGACCGATTCTGATACTATTTGTTAGTCCCTAATAAGATCGAATAGGGGGTGAATTGGGTATTTATAAAATTCAAGAATTTTTCTAACCAATGTACTTGATTAACAATAATCAATATAAATATGAACGAAGAAATTACTTAATATAAATTAATCAAACAATTGAATAATAATTTAAAGAGGATATAGAAGAGAGAATACAAATTGATTTATAGTGATTCAGTAAACAATCGTTGCTTACATTCACTTATAAGATTCTTCTTAGAATTTCATTATAGTTCTTTTTTCAAGATGAAGAATAACCTTTGTACAACTTTTTCTAGGTAAAAATAACCCTTCTTACAACCTTCTTTCAAGGTGAAGAGGAGCCTTAATCCTACTTACAACACTCCCAAGTATAATATCCAACACTTTAACATAGTTTTATAACTAAAAAATATCTCACTTATTCACTTGATAGCTCCAAAGAGACTTACTCACAAATATGAAACAATGCTACTCAAATAATTGCAAAAATACTGAAAATATGTGTAAAACACATCTAAACGTTAAACTTCTTAATGCTAAAAATCAATGAGAAAACACATATACAGAGTGTTTTGAGACCTTTCCTAGTCATTGAAGCCAAGCAATAGCCGTTACAAAGGCTATATACAAAGCACTGGTCAACTACTATGACATAATAGTCGGCCAGTATGCATTAAAGGCATCAAATTCATTAATCGTTAAAATACTGGTCAACTAGTAGACATATAACCACTGTTATAGCAAAATTTTGGTATATCAAATTTAAGAATTTTTGGTCAACCACTCATCCATATAGGTAGAACAATCACCTTAAAGACATGATTAACAATTTGAAATGCTCAAACTCAACTTATTTAATGCAATTATAATTTAAACATTTCTCAAAATGTTCCTTAAAATTTGTTTGAAAGATCAAGAGACTTTTATATTAAAATCAAAAGTTTCAATATCTCTTATTGAATAATAAAACTCATGCAATAACGTAAAATGAAATGTTTATATATAGTGAGCTTTTAAAAACTGAACATGATCAAATGAGATTATAATTAATATTGCAAACTAAAAGAATGGGCTTGATAAGCTTTGATCTTCTTTTGTTTTGAGTATGGTTAAAAACTTCAACTTCTCTTTATCAACCTCTTCAACTATTTTCTTTAGTTTATGACTTCATCTTGTCTGTATTGCTTTTAGTCAAAATAATAAACTTCTTAGTAATATTTATATTGCATTATAATTAAAACATCAATTAAAACCTCCATAATTTCTAACTCGCAGTGAAATTAACTTTAACATTAAACATCATATCGAAAGCCATAACTACTTACCCTGCGTGCTTTTTCCAATACAAGTCCAGGTTTTTTCAATATGATACTGTCAAATCAATGAAGATTAAAGCTCAGATCTATGTTTGTGCAAACACATTAAGGTTGAAAATGAGCCTATTTTAAAAACAATAAAGTTCGATTGAAATTAAGTTTTATTTGATTTATTAACATTAGATTGACATACTTCATATTCAAACTAATTTATTATAAATAATTCTCTCAAAAATTTTATTAATTTAAATACATTCAAATTCAAACTATTAACTATGATTAAATTAAATTTATCTAATTACTTTTGGACTATACCAAACTAATTTAACAAGGACATTGCCATATTGCATGCAGGAGGTAACCTACTTGGTAAGTTGTAACACTCTTTTCAAGTAACAAGGATCTACCAAATACTGCAAGAGATTAATTGTTTCGGAGGTTTCAAAACCAGATGAGAAAAGTCAGAGAGATACATAAGAAGTAATGTTGTTCGACTGTATGAATTTATCGCTATATAGTTATACTTGGTACATTTTTTTTGTGTTAACGTAGCTCTAATATCATGTGTTATAAATGGTTCTAATTCAGGAGAAGTAGCATAGCTATCGTTCAATCAGATGTTCTAAACCTGGACGTGTCCATGGTCGTGGACGCAGTAATGTGTAGTATTCCCCTTGGAATGTGAAACAATTGAACAAGATGTTCTTCAGAATTCTTCGAGCAAATGTGACCCTAATTACCGGCACCTTCACAGGAATACAATGTGCACTTTCATGGCAACCGCTAATCTGTGAAAAAGCTTTGGATTCGAATTCAATCATGACAGTTTTCTTTTCACTGTCACGCCCAATGTCAATTACGTGTGGCGCCCACCCACTAACATCGAGTGCCAGGTATATTTTTCACCGACCGGTCACATGGGGGCGAACCTTCTCTCTCAGTTTCTATTACGAGTCTTCTCTCATTCTAGTGTACGTACCTTCCTAGAATGGAACGTGCATGTCATTGCTTGTTTGTTAATGGGGAATTTTAAGTTGCAGGCAAAAATTTCAACTGGAGTTAGCCGTACCTTAAATGCAAGATAAAAAGGTGACATTCCATATTGTTGATAAAATTAAAGTGCCGCAAGTATGTTTAGTTTTTAAAATTTAACACTGGCCAATCCCGTAACATACTAAAGCTGGATGAGATTCAATTATATAAGAAGAGATAAAAACACATAAGCAAAACAAATATATATGATAAAGATAAAATCAAGAACTGAGAAAAGAAAACCATTAAAAAATAAAGAAGAAAGTTGACGAGCAAAAGAAGATTGGAATTTTGCAAGAAATGATTTTCTGAAGTGAAACTGAAAAGGCAAGCGCAATTAGAGGGTCAAAGGTTTTCTCCAAATTATAGCTGGCAGCAGCAAGGCTCCACCTTTCTCTTAAAAGAAATGAAACAGCTTTGGCCGGAAACAACTATCATAACGCGTTAACGCGTGAAGTGCGCCGAACATCATCTCAATTTGCAACCTCAAAATACTACACAAGAACATCTAGTCGATATGTTTTTGTTATAAAGTGGAAATAGACTTCATTTTGTACAAAATACAAGCATGCACCTTTTACACTAACCCAGTTTAGTACTTTTAAGTTAGTTTTCGCGCCTTCTCCTTATTTAAGCATCACCGCTCCCTGACCTACTCTTAAGAGATCCCGAAGGTGTCGTAAAGACTACAGATAGGGTAATCTGTCATTCCCTTTTTTCCTACAAGGAGTCTGAGTGAATCTTTCAGGGTGATCTCTGGCTTTGTTTTGTTGCTGCATTTAGTAACTTGGTCAAGTGCCATTTTCGAAGATCTAAATGGGCAAACAAGCAATCTTCTTGTACTTGTTCTGTGGAGTTTTGGCTGCTTTGAGTGTTAAGGTGGCCAATGCAGATGACCCGTATAGGTTCTATACCTGGACCGTGACTTACGGGTATATTTCTCCTCTTGGTGTGCGCCAACAGGTAAATTGTCATTTTGGTGTGGGATATGTTCTTGAATTGTGTGCCTAGGAGGGTGTCGTTCTTGGAAGCTAAAGTTGTGGCTTTTGTTTTGTGAAGGTGATCCTAATCAATGGCCAGTTTCCTGGTCCTAGACTTGATGTGGTGACTAACAACAACATTATCCTCAATCTCATCAACAAGCTTGACAAGCCTTTCCTTTTAACATGGTAAAGTTCGTTTTTTTAACGTTGCTCACTTTGTTCTGCTTAGAAACGGGCCTGTGGAACTTCATCGCTCCTTATTCATGTTACTTTTAGATTCCATTTACCTTTCAATAATGTAGACAGCTCCTATAGAACCTATTCAGAAAATGTTGAGAACCTTTCTTTTCCTTTCGGTTTTGGTTATGACAATAAAACATAAATGAGTTCATACAGTGCCTAATAAACTGCTGCTTTAGAGTTGCTTCCTACAAGCTTGCTGAAACGAACCCAGAAAGATTCTTGCTTTATATCATTCCCCTGCATTCGGCACTTATAAATTTCTAACGAAGTTCCTGAATTTAATTCTTGCTTGTGTTTTTATCGATGAAATTTGCTAAGTAGGAACTTCCAATGCCTACTGATCAATTGGATTTCAAATTCTAAGCGAGACATACTTTTGACCATATTGTCACAACCAGGAATGGCATTAAACAAAGGAAAAACTCATGGCAAGATGGAGTGCTGGGAACCAATTGCCCCATTCCCCCGAACTCTAATTACACCTACAAATTCCAAGTCAAGGATCAGATTGGAACCTTCACTTACTTCCCTTCCACACAATTTCACAAAGCTGCTGGAGGATATGGAGCAATCAATATCTACGCAAGGCCTCGGATCCCAGTTCCATATCCATTGCCTAATGGAGATTTTACTCTGCTCATAGGAGATTGGTACAAGAAAAGTCACACGGTAAGGAAGAGATGAACAACTTCTTGCTCATAAAATTTTTCAATTTGTTTCTTGGATACACAACGCTACTTTGTGTTTTGGCTAGATGTTCGATTGGTTCGCTACATCTTTTATATCACATTAGATATGATATTTATGTTTAACCTTTGAACTTTAGGCCTCACTAGAATTTTATAGTTATGCGAAACATGGAAGCAGCTCCAGCAACTGCAAAAATGCTACAGGATGTCTAAACTGTGTGTATTATGAGCAGACCTCATTTTTGTTAAAACTGTGAGATAACTTGGAGATGAAAAATGATGCTTTATTTTCTTGAGCCTGCTTGTAGCTCCACTCTCTCCGTCATCCTTCCAAGTTTTCAGCTGTAATTGAATGCCTTTATCTTTGAAAAAATTTTTGCATTTGGCAATCAGTGTTGGACTTGATCCTGAAATTGGAATTTATAATTTCCATTCTGAGATGTCAATCTAAATTTTCAATATTTTGAGTCCAAATTATCAGATAAACTTTCAGTAGAAGCTCATTAAGCTATTTGGTTCTTCTTTTGGTTGGATAAAGTCATTGGTTCTACGTATCACTTAACCACTTTGTTATATCCCTGACGTTCACCTTAAGCTGTCTTGATATTTGCAGATACTGCAGACATTTTTGGATTCGGGGAAATCTCTCCCATTCCCAGATGGACTCATAATTAACGGGCAGACTCACACTACCTTCACTGGTGATCAAGGTCAGTGCTAGAAATTTTATCATATTAATAATCCCAATATCCAACGTATGAAGAACTTTATGTTAGTTACTTGTGTTTTTTTTTACCAACATCTTCTTTGCCCTTCAGGTAAAACCTACATGTTCAGGATCTCAAATGTAGGATTATCTACCTCACTGAACTTCAGGATCCAGGGCCACACAATGAAGCTAGTGGAGGTTGAAGGATCTCACACTATTCAGAACATTTATGACTCCCTTGATGTGCATGTTGGCCAATCTGTAGCTGTCTTAGTTACCCTAAATCAGGCTCCAAAAGATTACTACATTGTTGCTTCAACACGTTTCACCAAGCAAGTTCTCACAGCATCTGCAGTGTTGCATTACTCCAACTCTAAGGCCCCAGCCTCTGGACCCCTGCCTGTTGGTCATACTTACCAAGTGCACTGGTCGATGAAGCAAGCTAGAACTTTCAGGTATTGATTACAATTGAAATTGATGCTTTTGGTGAGATGTGTGACTCAGATATTTTTATATGGTTGTTGATTTGTGTTCATAATTTTATCCTTTTTTTCCCTTGAAGGTGGAATTTGACAGCAAATGCAGCTAGGCCAAATCCTCAGGGTTCGTACCATTATGGAAAGATAGCAATCACTAAAACGTTTGTGTTGGGCAATTCAGCATCTTTAATAAATGGGAAGCAGCGATATGCAGTCAACAGGGTTTCCTATATTAATCCAGATACCCCACTAAAACTTGCTGATCACTTCAACATCCAAGGAGTCTTCACCATGAACTCCATCCAAGGTCTTCCGTCAGATGGTCCTGCATACATATCCACCTCCGTTATCCCCACCAACCTCCATGATTTTATAGAAGTTGTTTTCCAGAACAATGAGAACACCATTCAATCCTGGCATCTTGATGGTTATGACTTCTGGGTTGTTGGGTAAGTAGACATGTTCTGTTACATCCACTTCTTGCGAGTCTAATGAGCTCTTAACATTTAACTTTGAACATGCACAGTTTTGGTTTTGGACAATGGACACAAGCCAAGAGAAGAACTTACAACTTAGTTGATGCCCTTACCAGACATACTGTTCAGGTAAATGAGATACTTTTGTAACATAATATTCCCATCAGCGAAGGATCCGGCATAAACGATTCCTTCCATACGCCAACAACATTTTATAGCTTGTGATTCATGCATTATTTCCTTGCAGGTATATCCAAACTCATGGTCCACCATATTGGTCTCCTTGGACAACCAAGGTATGTGGAACATGCGGTCTGCAATATGGGAAAGGCAGTATCTAGGGCAACAATTATACCTAAGGGTCTGGACTCAAGTTAAAAGCTTTGCTAATGAATACGACATTCCTTCCAATGCTCTACTTTGTGGCAAAGCCATTGGACGTCATCAGTAGAATGGCCGGCTATTCAAATGTAATCTGTCTTCTGAGTCATAAGAGTATGACTATGGAGGAAAACAGAACAATAGGAGAGGAAAACAAAAGGCGGGTTTAATTGATCATTTACATGTTTATTGTACATCAGTGAAATTTTAAATCGCAATTCTATTGGTATTCTTGGTTTAAATATAAATGTTTGTGCACATTTTAGAAGGTTTTGCTTGGAGAATGCTAAAAGGCCATATGGTATCTATATAGCTTGTGGTTTGAACAAGTTCATGATAACTTCATGTTGTATTCATCATCAAGAACGCAAATGAAATGTTGCATAAAGTCTATCCTAAACATAAAAACAGAAAAATAATCCAAAAGATAAAGTCATACTATTCCAATCTATAGATATTTAGGTAATTTTCAACACTCCTCTTTATCTTAATAGTTTCAGACTTCTAGATTGCTTATCAATTCTTCAAATCTGGCTTTTGAAAGTGCATTTGTTAGGACATGTTGATCATCAATCTTGCAATAAAGTAGACATATTTTACCTTCTCTCCGCACTTTCCTTAAAGAAAAATAACTTAATCTTAAAATGGTTATCATGCTATAAACAATAGGATTGTTAGGGTTGTTTAAAATTGAAATGGTAGCTTGATTATCAACAAAAATCTAAGTTGGCTCATTTTGGTCCGTATGTAAATCTGTAAGGATATTTTTGAGCCAAATTGTTTGATTTACAATAGCAGTGACTGCCACATATTCTACCTTAACTGTGTTTTGAGTCGCAACATCTTGTTTCTTTGAACATCATGAAAACACCCCTAAGCCAAAGCTAAAATAGTGACCTGTTATACTCCTCGTATCATCAACCCTTCCCAATCACTATATGAATATCCATGAAGTTTGAAATTCTAACAATGAGTGTACTTAATTCTATAATATTTTTTTTACATATCTTACATTTCTTTTGGAAGCTTGAAAATGCATTTCACTAGCACAATGGTTAAATCTTGAAATCATACTTACTACAAACTATCAGGTCTAGTAGCAGATACATTAAGCAACCAATTAGGCTTCTATAATGATGTTAATCCACTTTATCAGCACCATCATCTTTGCTGAACTTTTCCTTCTAGTTCATTGGAGTAGTGGTGCTTTTGCAATTCTACATATGAAAATTTTTAAGTATTTCCCTTGCATTCTTCCTTTGGCATATGAAGTCCCCATCTTTATCTTGCTTTACCTCCATTCCCACAAAAAAGTCATTAAGCCAAGATTAGTCATCTCAAATACTTCAAGCATTTTAGCTTTAAACTCCTTTATTAGCTTCTCATCATTTCCTCATTTAAACAAATCATCAACATAAATAGAAACTATCATTAATGTAGCGTATGTTTGCTTTGTATATAATGTAGCTTCACTTAAATTTTAATGAATCCAAGGTTTTGAATATGATCATCAATTTTGTTGTACAGGCTTTAGAGGCCTGTTTAAAAATGTACAAGGCCTTTTTTAACTTATAGACCTTCTTCTCATGTCCTTTGACTTGGAATCCTTCTAGTTGCTCCACAAATATCTCCTCCTGTATATAACCATTCAAGAAAGCAAATTTTACATCTAAATAGTAAACTTTCCATCCTTTATGCATAGTCAAGGCTAACAACATTCTAATCATATCAAGGCATGCAATTGGAGCAAATGTTTATGAAAAATTTACCCCAAATACTTGAGCATATCCCTTCACCACTAATCTGGCCTTGTATTTATTTATAGAACCATTTGCATTAAGTTTGGTTCTATAGACCCACCAACATTTTCTTTGGCGGTGAATTGTCTTTTTTCAGTGTGGAAAGGTGGAAAAGCCTCATCCTCTTGCTTGTTGGAGCCTTCAAGTCTTATGTTGTTTATCCTTCGTACAACTTCTTATCTCCAATTTCATAAAATAAATTTCTACCCTTATAACAACAAATTGATATCAGATCCTTCTTCTTGAGGGATCTGTTAGTTTAGTGAAACCATAATGGAGGATGATACAACATCCATAACTGTTGCACCACCATTTTTTGATGGTGACAACTATGAAGTATGGGCTATCAGGATAACTATTCACTTTGAAGTTTTGGATCTTTGGGAGGCTGTAGAGGAAGACTATAAAGTGTTTCAATTATTTGAAAATCTTGCAACGACGCAACTGAAGAATCACAAAGAGAGGAAGACAAAGAAGTCAAAAGTGAAAGCTTGTCTTTTTTAGTTATGTCAAGTGTGATTTTTATAAGAATTATAAATCTATAATTTGCTAAAGATATTTGGGATTATCTCAAATCTGAATGTCAAGGCAATGAAAGAACCAAAGGTATGCAAGTCCTTAACTTGATCAGAGAATTTGAAATGAAGAGCATAAAAGAGACATAAACTATTGAAGGCTATGTTGAAAGGTTGCTAAGCATTGTTAATAAGGTACAACTTCTTAGCAAGGATTTTCATGATAAAAGAATTATGCAAAAAATTCGTGTCACTATACTTGAAATAAGAATCTAAAGATTTGTCAAACATTTCTTTAGGAGAATTAGAAAGTGCTTTGCAGGCACTAGAGGAGAGAAGAATTATGAGACAAGAGGAGGCAGTACAAGGTGCTTTTCGTATAAAATCACAAAACCTAGGAGGAGGAAAGACAAAGAGAATAAGAAGAGGAAAAGCAAAAAAAAAAATTGAAGGCTCCAAAAAATAGCAAGATGAGGCTTTTCCATCTTGTCCACACCACAAAAAGACAAATCGGCCTATAAGAAAATGTTGGTGGAGGCTTGATGTCAAGTACAAAAAGTGTGGTAATATGGGGCATATAGAATGGATTTGTAAGTGTTAACCTGATGAGACAAAGGTGTCCATAGAGCAAAACCAAGAGGACTAACTCTTTATTACCACATGCTTTGCCACAAGTAACAATTACAATGATTCTTAGCTGATAGGCAGCGGTTACACAAACCATATGACCAATGAGCAGAGCCTCTTTAAAGAGCTTGATAAAACCGTTGTTTCCAAGGTGAAAATTGGAAATGATGATTTTATCTCAATCAAGGGAAAAGGAATTGTAGCTATTGAGAATATGACAAGTTTGAAGAATATCATAGATGTTTTATATGTGCTTGACAGCCAAAATTTTCTTAGTGTTGCACAACTAGTTGAAAAAGGCTTCAAAATCATATTTAAAGACAAATGGTGTTTGATCACATATGTGAAAGGTAGAGAAGCATTTAAGGTGAAAATGATACCTAAAAGTTACACCCTAAATCTGATGGAGGAGGAGCAAATAGCTTTTTTAAGCATTGTGAGCAATGTTGAATTATGACACAAGAGGCTTGGACATTTCCATCATGCTGGACTTCTCTATATGCAAAAACATGCCTTAGTCAGAGGTGTACCATTACTTGAAGACAATTTAGTTGATTGTGTGGCTTGATAATATGGAAAGCAAGTTAGAAAATCATTCCCTTAAACAGCATGGAGAGCAACATACAAGTTACAGCTAGTGCACACAAATGTTGAAGGACCTCAGAAAACATTATCTTTAAATGGTAATAAATACTATATTACATTTATTGATGATTTTACCATATTTGACTGGATTTATTTGTTTAAATCCAAATCTAAGGTTTTTGATATATTCTGGAAATACAGAGCCTTTTTGGAAAATCAAAGTAGTTGTAGGTTCCATATAATAAGATCTAAAAATGGGAAAGAATATACAAATAAAGTTTTTGACAGATTTTGTGAAGAAACTAGTATTGAACACCAACTTATTGCACCTTACATCCCACAACAGAATGATGTAATTGAGAGAAAAATTGAAGTGTTATAGAAATAACAAGGCGTATTCTATATGAAAAGGAATGACCAAAGAAACTATTGGCAAAGGATATAAAGACTGTTGTATTTTTGTTGTTATTAGAGCATAAATTTATTTATGAAATTGGAGACAAGAAGTTATATGTATAATAATATTAAACTTCCACTGTAAAGCTCTTTAAATAGAGCTAGAGTCTAGAGTTAGAGTTTAACAAAAACTCAAATATATTCCTTATTCTTAGGCATTTATTTAGATAAAACCATCATAAAGATAAAAATAGAAAAATAATCTAATAGATAAATTCATCCTAATCCAATCTACAACACAAAATAAGGTACACCTCAAAATCCTTATAGTGATTATATCTACATGTACAATAAATTCTCTACAACTTCTACATATTTGACCAACTAGTGATAAGGCCATTTGCATATACCCTTAAAAATTATTAAACAACTTTATAAAAGATCTTGACATGAAACTTCAATCTCTATGGTCATGGGAAAGAAAACTGTTGATGGTGTTTCCTTTTTGCTATACAGGGCTCAAACTAAAGCCTACCTTGAATGAGCTCAAAAATAGAACTGCTCCAACGATGTTGAGATTATAAATAAGATGACATAGGAAAGAGTCTCCGAAAAGGAAAAAAGAAACATGCAGATGGTTAAATAGCATTACAATTTATGTAGGTTGTGTTAAGGGTTTCTTTTGACATATGAAACAAACAAACACGGTAGACGAAAAATGGAAGAGAAATTCACGTGTTGGGAAAAATTAAAGAGTAAATTCTGAAGGGAATATGGATTTCACACGTTACTAACTTAATGTTATAAGAGTCTAAAAACTGCATGAAATTTTTAGAGCATACAATTTAAAGAACAATATATTCCCATCATTCAAAAGTGATGATTAACTTTTGTTAAGATATATGTTGATATCTTATTATTTAATTTTGACATTATTTGATAATTGAAATTTTAAGATAATATTGACTAGTTTTAGATACTAGTCAAGATAGGATAACATATTCCTTGGAGCTTTGTTTGGTTAATTATAGTTGGATTGTGACTTAGGAATTATCATTTTTTGTGAATTAACAAAAAAATTTGTATGCCTTGGAGGTTGATATCTTAAAGCCAACTTGGATAATATTTGGTACCAGATTGTATACAGATAGAACTCTATTTGGTGAAAACTTCTTGGGGAATCACGTGACCCAAGCTAAATTTGTCTTCTGCCATGTGTCTTCTTTAGGCTATTGTTGCTGATGGGGTTTATGGGCAGATGTGTTCTGATTTTGGTCTTGGTATGATTCAGCTGTGTTTTCTTTTATTCTTAAACGTCAATTGAGGGTGACTTTTAGGTTTTTCTGTAGCTATATACTCCTCTGTTGTTGAATAACCATTGAGTGTTGCAGAGTTGGTCTTTGTGTGTGACTTTTACTAGGTATTCTCCATTTCTCTTCAATGATAACAGTGGGTTGTGTAATCATTGATGTTTTTGATTTTGGCAGTTGTATTTTTTTCTAGTTTTGAACGACTTGTGAGGGCTATCTTTGTTATTGATTGGGAGACTCGATAGCTGTGTTTTCCCTTGAAGTTTGTGTGATTCTTATGGGTCTATCTACTATTGAAGGAGTGTTACTAGTGTGGCTATCGGTTGTGATTTGTGAGTGAAGGTGTTGTGCATAAAATTCCAACAGGCGTCGTGGATTTTACAGCTCCATTGTTTACAACGTTTCAGTAAAGAAACGTTTATTTTATTGGTGATTTTTCTAGATTGGGGAGCTATGTTTTTTGTCTTTTGTGAGGGAATTTTTGGGCTATCAATGATAGTGGTTTTTGTGTGAAAAGTTTCCAACAGTCTTAATGTTTTCGCAGCTTCATAGTTTGTAACGTTTTTGGTGAAAATATGTTTGTTTCATCGGTGACTTTTCAGCTACTGTGTGTGGCATGTTTCAACGATGATATTGAAGCTTCACAACAAATTCTCTTGATGTACAATTTCTTATTCTTTCGTTAACGAGGTTACTTTTTTAGGGAAGTTGTTTTCTTTCTCAAGTATCTTTGTTTATGTTCGTTGTTATTTCACTAACTTGAATTATTTTTTCATCCTTTATTATCAAATACTATTAAGAAAATCCTTTGTTCATATTACTATGAGGCGGTCATACTATTGGGTGTGGTTTACTTTCATGAGTAGTGAGGACAGGGGATAGTGTCAAGAATTGGGTGAATCGGCTCTGTAATTCCTTGAGTAAAAATATTATTGCACCACAGATGAAAGTAATTAAGCTAGGTGAGGGCCCCGCAGATGTAAGCAAGCCGTGTCGAACTACATTAACAAATTTTGGTGTTGATTGTTATTTTACATTTAATTTTTTGTTTTCGCTTGAGTTAGAAATAACTGTGATTGAACTAGAATTTTTGCCAAAATACTACACCCCTTTGGAAATTTTCATTTAGTATCAGAGCAGATCACCAAATCAGAACTTGGTATGTCAAGTTATTGCAAATCGGTGTTTTGCAATTATGGCTATAAGAGATTGGGCATCAATCATCAGGCCACCATTATTAGATAGTTCAAATTATCCTACGTCAAAATCTTGAATGAGAGTATTTATTCAGGCACAGGGAACAAAAGTGTGGAACTTAATGTTACATAGTTGGACACATCCAGTTATAACCGATGACAAGGGAGAAGTAGTACTGAAAGATCTATTTGAATGGACAAGAGCTTAAAAAGAAGGGAAAGCACTTGGAAACTCTCAAGCCATACATGCCATCTTTAGTGTCATTGATGAAGGTTGGTTCTCAATAATATCAACTTATGAATAGGTAAAAGAAGTGTGGGATACTTTGCAAACTATACATGAGGGATCGAAATCTGTGATAGCCTCAAAACTTTAAATATTGACTATGAGATTTGAAGAGCTAAAGATGGACTGGAGCGAAACCATTAAAGATTTCCAAGAGAGACTGCCTGATATAGCAAACCAAGCACATCAACTCAGGAAGAAGTACTCTAACCTAAAACTGGTTAAGAAGACATTGAGATTATTGCCTTCAAGGTTCATACTGAAAATTGCATCAATCGAAGAAGCTCGTGATATCAATGAATTGTCATTGGATAAGGTAATTGAAATTTTTACCAATTTCGGGATGAATTTGTTAAGGAGCAAACAAGAGAGGAACAAAGGATTGGCATTGCAAGCCAAGATTGGTAAAATTGTGAATGACTTCGAAGATGAATCCAATGAGAATGAGGACATGAAGTTATTGACAAGAAATTTCAACAAGTGGTTAAAGAAAGCGACAAAGGATAGATCTGATTTTAGGCACAACGATGGGTAGTAATTTCAAACAAAAAGCTAAAAGTTAAAAAGGTGAAAGAAAAGTGAAAAAAATTCAATGTCATAAATATCAAGGCTTTGGACATGTGTAAGCGAAATGCGCTAACACAGAAGAGAAAAGGGAAGTCCTATACTAGCACTTGGAGTGAGAATGAATTCGAAAGTGAGTATGGTAGTGAAGAAAAATTTGTGAGAAGTGTTGCGTTGGTTGCTTTATACAACAAAAGTCCAATTGCTTGCTTAATAATAAATAAGAAGGAAGAAATTGATGATGAAAACATGGATAAATCATAAATTTTTGAGAAAAAAGTTGATGAATCAGCTCAAAATCTAACCTCAGATTATGACAGTGATAACTATGGTTCAGATGAGAAAAAGGAGGATATCTATGAAGCATATGAATTAATGTATGCAAAATGGGTGCAAATTGGTAAGAAAAATGAAAAGCTCCATACCCACACTGGAAATTTGTGTGACAACTTGATCAGGTTTATTCATTGGAGAATGCCTCTGTTTCACTAGTAATAGGGAAAAAAGTCAGTAGCCTCACTATGTTTGAAGAGAAAAAATGTAAAAATCAGCAACATTAACAACCTCAAATTTATCAAACAATTTTATTTCAAATTAGACAAACCATATTACTTCACCACTAAAATAAGAGTCCATTTTATTATCCAAGAAAAAGCAAAATAGATTTTGGACAAGGTTTATGTTGGGCCCCGAAAATTTTTCGTTTATTTAATTAATTATTCATTGATTTATTTGCTAATTTTCTTTAATTGTTTTAATTATGTGTGTTTATATAGATATATTATTTTATTGAGTCTTGGAATTAGCAAGTATGATTGGGATTAGAAGTTAGAAATTAAATGAAGGCTTGGACTTAATATTGGAAAGTATGGGTTTTAGAATTTAAGTGGATTGTGTGTAGTGGGCTTGTGAGGAGGAGAGCCCAAAAAGGGATTGTAAGAAGGAGTATCAAAACTACATAGTTTTGAGGTAGAGCTTTAAGTTAGAATAAATGAGCTAAGTCTTTAAAGAAGAGAAGCAAGTGTCGTAGAGAAAAGAAAAGGAAGAAAAGAAGAGAAAGCAAAATCGTGAGAGAAGAAAGAAGGAGCTTTCGGCCAAGAGGAAGGAGAGCCGTAGGAGGTTTGGAAGAAGGAGAAAATAAGAGGAAAACTACTTGTTAGAGGTAAGTCCCATCTTCGTTTATGTTGGATTCGAAAATAGGATGAAATGGAAGTTAGGGTTTGTGTAGAGATTGAAGAAAGATAGAGAGAAAGGTGAGATCTATGGATTTTAGGGACTTTTAA
>JANSVB020000447.1:54666-65326 GCA_025504935.2 Erythroxylum haughtii
TTAAATTCTTTATATGTTTTATTATTTATTAATTTTCTCATTATTCAAACTATATATACAAATTAATATATTATGAAAAATAATATAACGTAATACAAATAAATAAAGTATATATATATAATATAACATTGTTATCACAACAAAACAACAAAATGAAAAAATTATAATCTTTTCTTACTGACGAAAATTTGTCCGTCGCAAACAATATCAATATTTACCGACGGTAAATAAAACCGTCGGAAAACTGGTTGAAGATACCTTCGCCTCACCAACGGACCAAATGACCGTAGCTAAATGTCTTCGACGGAATCTCACTTGCCCCTTCTGTCGTTATATAAATACCGACAACAACTGTCCGTCGTTAATACCGTCGTTACTTACCGACGAAATATTTCGGTCGGTATTTTTACCTACGGGAAATTCACCGACCAATTTTTCCGACACTAAATTCCGTCGGTGATTACTGTCACCGACGGAAATTTCTCATTTACCGACGATTTTTTCCGTCGGTAAAATGATAATTTCTTGTTGTGCCTTATGGGTAGTGAGATCCCATATGTGATAGCTATTCACTCTGTCAATAGATCCCATAGGTGATGTCTTGACTTTGTGATTTCTTTAGTGTTATACATCATGTACACAAGACTTCTAAATACGTAAATGTTAGACTAATCCATTGGCTTCTTAATCCAAATTTTCATTGGGATCTTTAACTTAATTGTAGTTAATAGAAATCTATCCACTTATATTAGACATTATTGATTGTTTCTATCTAAAACTTATCTAGGCCTGTAACTCTCAACATTGTTCTTATTCTTTCTAATAGGGTTTTATTTATTCACTTTGCCTCTCTTTTTATTGAGGAATTTACATAACAATGTTCGTCCTTTGATGTATTTTTTCTTACGAAATGCATCAAATTAATTTATAGTATATTGTCCTCTATTTTCATCCTTAAATACTTGATACTTTTACCATAATCAAATTCAATACATTCTTTAAAAACTTTGAGAATTGGAAACATATATGTTTTCTTTTTCATTAAGTATACCTAACACCCTCCTTAAATAATTATTACTGAAAATGAAAAAGTACATTGCTCCTCTTAAGGAAGGAATTGGTGTTTACCTTACATTAAAGTAAACCAATTCAAGAACAACCTTGCTTCTTGAATTTGTTATTTTAAATTTTACACAATATTGCTTACTTGTAACTCAATGTTTATAAAAAATGTAGTGATACCTCTGTGATTATAGGAATAACTTTCACTTAACAACTATCTTCATTCCTTATTTAGATATATGCCTAAGTTTTTGATGCTATAATATTGAAGATCTCATGTGCTTCTACTTCTATTAATGTCTCCTTTTAACTTGTACAAGTTTTCACCTATTGTTTCTCCCTTTGTAAGTACAATTGTATCTCAAATTATCTTTAAAATCTTGTTAACAATTTCTATTTTACACCCAGGATGATTTAGTCATCCTAAGGACAACAAATTCTTCTTCAAGCTCTTTGTGCTTCCTAAACAATACAAAACCATTACACATCATTAATTTGATGGTTCCAATACTAACAATCTTTAGAGGATAATCTCCACAATTGTACATAGGTCCTTTTGAAATAGGTTTACAATGAGGAAACCATTCCCTTCTAAAAATCCTATGAAAAGAAATTCTTAAGTTGGAGAGCCATGTATCAATTAGTGACTTCCTTCTTTAAATTGTTGTTGCTACTTTACAGTATAAAGCGTTGTCATCATTGTAGCAATTGTAAAATTTTCTTAAGGACTAGAATTTTTCTTATATAAATTCTAATAATCCTTTTTCAGGTAACCTTTCTTGTCATAAGTATAGTATTCAAAATTTTTCTTACCTTTTAATTTTGAGCATTTTTGGCTCCTATTTGGATCATATTTTGTTGGTAAAAGAAACTAAATAATTTCTTACATGAAAGAAGTTTGTTTTCACAAGATATAACTAGAAATTCTTATTTATTTATTACTGACTAACTAAAACAAAAAACTATTTCATTCTTTTTTAATCTATATATATATCGTTAGATTGTAAAGACAATAAGTCAATTTAAGTATTATATATGTCATTAGTTTGATTTTTCCATATATCTATATAAAAAATATATTTTTGTTTCATTTTAAAATTTATTTATTTCTTTTTAATATATAATTTATATTTATATAAATATAAAATAATAAAAAATATTTTGAATATATTAAAAAGAAGAAATACCTGATTATGACATAAATCCCGCTTTTTTTTAAAAAAAAATTAGATTGAAAAGATATACATAAATATCTTTTTAGGTACCATCTTAATGGTGGTGAACTAAATAGAGTCAATTATAATGGTCTTGCTATTGTGAAAAATATGTTAGCCCTTAGATTGTTGTCACATACTCAGCTCTTATTACAGTTGCTATTACTGTTATTCTCTCTCTTATCACCATTCAGGCTTCAACTTTTTAGAAACTAGACTACTTATCTTCCTTATTCTTGCACTAAATTTCTTCCTCCAAAATTGTTATTGTAACATTATTGAAGACTAGGTCATTTGTAAGAAGATTATTAGTTAAGTTGATGATAAGTTGATCATAAGAATTATATAGACTTTGAAGTAGAACTTCAGTATATTCATGTGATTCTATTGTATAACCCAACAAAATGAGCTTAAGAGAATAAAGTATTCAAAATATTAATATGCTCGATAATTAGAGTGGATTCCATCATCCAAAGAGTATTAAAGTTTCTCTTAAGGAAAATTTTATCATAGAGCAACTTGACTTCATTCAACTTTGTAAGATTATTCTATAACTTTTTTGTTATTTTCTTCTCCTTTACGCTTGATAAGACTTCATCAGCTAAAATTAGGTAAGGATTTGTAATAAAATTTACGTATATTCATTTCATTTGGTATCGTTATTGAAGTTCTTTGGGCTTCCACTAATTGCTATAAGCCAATTATTCCTTGTCAAAATGACTCATTTTCAACTTTCATAGCAAGAAATTATTCCCTTTGTACTTCTCAATTTTAAATTTGATTATCATTACTTTTATCTCAAACTATATTGAGTTAATAGAAATTGCTCCCACTGGTTTACATAAATAACAATTGTATATGTGAGTAGTTCTTAGTACTTTCTAAGGGTGAATAATATCTAACTTATTTTTTGACGTAGAAGGGCCACTTATAATGACAACCAATGAGCATATAATAAATAGATATATACATTCTGATTAGACTTTGATACTACATATTGGAATAATTATATGGGTGAAGTAAGACCGCAACCTAATTGATGTTAGAAGAAATAAGATACACAAATATTATAATGAGTACAAAAAATGTTATAATACTTACCCTCACCAACTATAAGTTATAAATATTAATTTGTAACTTAATACTCATAAAATCAAAATCATGAGTAGCTCTATTCTTTAATGATTAATTTTTTTTGATATACAAAACAAGAAGATTAATGAGAATTTATAGGTGAATCAAACTAATTATAATCATAAATTTTAATTTATTATAATTATTACATATTTTAATTTTAACCTTTACGTTATAAATTATTTATCTTTATTTAAATATTTTGTAAATAATATCTTAATTCTTCTTATATGAATAATATTTAGATCTATAAAATTTTCTAATAATTGTAACGTCTCATGTTAATTTTTTAAAGCAATAAGTTGAATTTCATATTAATAATTAAAAGTGTAGACATTTTATGGAATCATCAATCGAGTGTTAAATGCATGATTGTTATCACATTTTTGGTATAAACCACAATTAGCTTCATGTGTGCACGTAGCTGTACCTAGGGATGGCAATGAGTAGGATTCGGTTCGGGTATTACTCTACCCATATCTATATCCATTTTTTATGACTCAACTCATATCCATATCTATATCTATTTTTTATAATTCAACTCATATCCATATCCATATCTGTCGATTTTTATGATTTATTACTCATATCCAAATCCATTGGATTGTTCGAGTTTTTGAATATCTATCGGGTTGTATAGCACATAAAAATATAACTTCTAAACAAAAAATATAAAGAACAGATTTTTGCGAACGCTCTAAATCAAAATTACTTTAATAATAATAAGTCAAGATTTTGATTTGTATGTCTTAAAAATCATAAAATTGGAATCATAAAAATCATAATGTCTATTGCAAAGACAACATATATTTTTCACAATCAAGAATTGGAACAAAAACTGAAATATCTAAAGCTTCAAATTGTCTTTACGTTAACTCCACAATATTCAAAACTCTATTTCCATATCATTTGTATTATTATTATCTTATAAGAAAATAAAATATGATGAAAAAGGTGAGGACTGAAAAGTAAAATGGAGATTTTAAAGTTATTTGTTCTCAGAAAATATTAATATTTTATTATATTTAACCATAAATATTTAAGAAATAAACAAAAAAAATAGAGCTAATAAAAAACGGGTAAAATATGGGTATCTATGGTTCGGGTTATTACTAGACTCATATCTAAATCTATACCCATATCTATTTTTCAGCATCTATTTAAAATTTATTTTTTAACCTTCATATCTAATTTTTCGAGTCAGATAGTGCGAATATTAATCGGGTTGAAAATTTATTGCCATCCCAAGCTGTACCTAATCAAGAGTGACAAGAGCCTGCAATGGGTCAATTTTGGGTGAACTGGTTTGAAGGTAATCAATCATTTCATTAAAAGTAAGTGTACCGGCTTTAGTATGATCGAGGAAATTGATGTGTATATTATGCACTCTCGTCCCTTCATGTCGGTATGCCACTTTATTCTGTCACCATACTTGGCAAATGGATATCTGTCGTTTTATGCAATCTGCTCCTGACATGGGTAAATAAATCTATATGTTTTAAAGCTAGAGGATTGAAAATGGAATACCTTTCCTATTTATTTCTACGATTTATTAAATTAATATAAAAAGTATAGATGTAGTGTAGCTAGATGGTTAGTGGCATTGAAGACGATATAATTCTGAAAAACATGGGCCCAATCCTCTAGTCCTTGTTGGGTCAAGCCCAAGATGTAAACAGTCCAAACTGAGTGAGGCATGGGCAAAAGTGGTATTTCGGAGAACCGTAAACTGAGTGACGCGTGCAGAAGTAGCAAATCAGGAGCAGAGATTCAGTACAACACGCCACACCACACCACATCATCGATTACTAGCATCCTCCACCGGCGCGAAACTCATTCCGTATCTAACCGCGGTTCACCACCAACTTTACGATTTCATCTTCCAAGACCTCTGAGTTTGACGGGTTTTCTACTTTGCCTGCCGCCATGAACTGCGAAGTCTGTCAACTCAAAGAACTGGTAATTTTATCTTAAGTACAGAGTAATTTCCCTGATCGGAGGTCCGATCAAGAATTTTTGCGCCTTCTACTCTTTCTCCTTTTTGTTTATATGACTTGGTTGGACTGTTCAAAATGTATGTAGGAAGTGGAGCACTTTGAGATACGGGAAGTTCTACGTTGTGAGTGCTGTTCTTGTCGCCTTTTAATTGTACCAATTGTCGCGTTTTAATATGGATTACCTTTTACTTCTGCAAAGCGATGTTAATTGAATCGATTTCTGGCCTCAGACTCGGTGAACTAGTGATTTCTTGAGTTACTTTTTCGTGTTTGTGGTTTTAGTTTTAATGTCTGAATTATGTGCAGGCATATTACACACGATTGTGTTTCATCGAGCTTTAGGTCTTGTCCGCCCTAGAGACGTTGACTTGGAACTCTTTGACATTACATACGTAAGTGACTCTAATTTCCCATCTCATCTTGCGCAGATATAGTTCCAGGACTTGACGCTTTATAGTTTTTGGTAATGAATTTGTTGAAAGTAAAAAGCTTGGGAGAAGGACTAGTGCGGAAAAAATGATGGACTTGTCTCCAGAAAAAAAAAGTAGTTGTTTGTTATTTGGTCTTTGTAGTCATTTCTTTCTCTACATTTAAGGACTGGCATTTTAAGATGATGGAAGCTTTTGATGTTTGTATTTTCGCACTGCTCTGTTTTTTTTAGGTGCAATGCGGGGATGGCGATCTTGAAAAGAAAATAGATGAGAAGATTGAGCAATTCATAAGTTGGGTAGACAAACACCCAAATAAGAAGAGTCAGGTCGATTGTTTGTAGCATTCTTTAAGAACGTCCCAATGCTTTGGTTTATTTTCCCATCAATCTCTCATAGCTTCTGGTTTATCATGTATAATGTTATTTGGTGCTAAAATCATGAGAAATATTTATCTGAAGTATATGGAATATGATAAATTGGAACCTTGTTTGCTTTTGAGGCCTTAAGTCATCATATGCATCATTTGAAGAGTTAATCACGGAAACTTTATTTCTCTGCATAATGTATGTCTCATGCTTTGTCATGAGCATCATTTTTGTAGAACATCTGCTCTGCTTTTACTACTGATAGCAATTTGTTGTCTTTGTACAATATTAAATTTGCATATTGATTTTCAATGGTGCAGATATGTCTTTCTTTTTATGAAGTGAAAAGTAAAAAAGAGTCATGGTTCACCAACAAAACTGAAAGATTATTTTGGGAAAATTGGTACATCAATTTGAGTGTAACTCAACATCCGAAGGCTCACCCTGGAAAGACTCATCATTCGAAAGTAGTAGTTGACCCTGGAGGTACCTTCATGTTATTTGGTTGATTTGATGATCTGTTGAAGTTCAATCCTTAAGCCTTTTCTTTATTTCATCCTTCTACTCGTGAATGTAGAAAGTGCATCTGAGGAGAGGAGTGTTCGCAGGGCAGCACTTGAAGCATCTCTTCGTGAGGTCTTATTCCAAATCATTAAATTTGTTAACGAGAAAAAGGATCATGTTCCACCCATATCAGAAGGGGTCATCTACTTCCCCTATGAAATTACAATCCCTAGGTCAGCTGTGTTTTATTTTCCTTTTATCCTCACAAGCTGCTTACTTCTGTTCTTATTCTGTAGTTTCTACTTACTAGTTGGGCTTAAGTTAATAATATAGTCCTGGTGTCAACTTTTCTTTCTTTAATCTTACCTGTTTTCAACCTTCTGTGTCTTAAGATTTCTTGGTATGTCATCATGCTTGAGCACAAGTGTTTATCATTATCGCTGTTATCAATGTTTTCAAGTAGATTCATTTCATTGTTGGTCATTCAAGATTATGGGTGAATACTTGAGGATTGCTTCTCTTGAACCATTTACCATTCTGCCTTAATTTCTGATCTTGGCAATTTAGAACTCTGAATAATTTAATGCATCTTTTTGCCTATCTGAACTCATTTAAGTGATCAACACAGAATAGATTTCTTGACATTCTGACATCATAGTTGCTTTATACTCTGATTATGGGTGACTCGGCACCTACATTGGCTCTAATTTCCATGTTTTTTCTTTCTTTCTTTTAATAGATTGTCATTTCATGCTATAGTTGTAGCATAGAAAGTTTATGTTTTATGGTGCATGAAAATGTATCATGTCATAAGATTTCTGATTTTGCTGTGGGAGAGTCTGTGAAACCAATTTCTTAGTGTAACACCGATTACTATGTTTTCTGCGTTTAACTAAACTTTTTTTTTCATGCAATTAATTGCTGTGATAATGATTAAAGTCCCCAGTCTGTGAAGTCGGCTGGACTTGACTTCATCTGTTAACTAAAATCAGGACAAACCTTCATATGTATAGGTCATGCAAGTTATTGTAATGAGGGCAGCCTGCTATAACATAACAACCTTGAGCACTAGCCAAAACCATCTTCTATTCTTCGAGCTTCGAGTCAGCAAGGTGGCATTTTTTTGAAAATATTATCGTAGGAAACGTGTTATTTTATTCAATTAGTGCTTAATAGGGTTTTATGGAATAAAGTTTAACTGAGGAAGTTTTGTGAAGTCTCATGATTTGACTGTACTGCCATTGCTCAGCTCCTCGGATTCTGCCTTTGGGATGGACATGCTGAAGCGGATGCTACATTCAGGAAATCCAACAATACTTGGCTGATTATAATAGTCGGTGGACATTGTAGAAAGGGTTTAATACTGCCGTCTAAAGCACCACCGTTGTGGTTTGGTGGCTGTGAACGTGAACAGCGATAGGTTTGAGGCGAATGAATTGGTTATGCTGTTGACTACTTAAATGGCTTCAATTGTAATTATACTTGGGTTCATTATTATCCATGTCTGACCTATCTTGTTGACATTTTCTTTTTGGTAATGCTTAACTCGCTCGTTACATATAAACACAACAACCTCAGCTGAAGCCACATATACTAAATGCTGTTGATGACAAATTTATATTTGCGGGACATTTTCATTAAGATCTTCTTTGGATGGAGCACAAATCTGTAGTCTTAGATTGCTATTATTGGGAAAATATGTTTGTAATATGAGAAGGAAAGATTGTAGATAATGATTGTTCTTATCCGCTTATTGCCGCTTCGTTTCATTTCCAAAATGCAAGTATCAGTTGTCTTATTCCTAATGGAATCTGGTCTTACTTCGATTTGTGGACAATGTTTTTGTTAGTTTGTTCATGTAACAATCACGTTAGTCTTTATGGAATCCGGATACAGTGATACTCTCGACCGACAACCTCTTATCCGGATACAGTGATACTCTCGACCGACAACCTCTTATCCGGATACAGTGATGCTCTCGACCGACAACCTCTTATCATTGGCTAATGTGCATTTTAACATCTGAACTAGTTAAAACTCGCTATTTATTTGCGACAAAAACAAAGGACAGAGACCATTTCATGAAATGAAAAGCTTTAGTTTTGTAAAGAAGCGACCGTTACTATCGCTATCAACTGCTACAGTAATTTGTCTTCTCCAGCTTTAGTAAATTGCCTTCTCCGACTACCATCCCTCGCCCCTGCATCATGTTTTTTTCACCAGCTCCTCATAATCCAAACATCACTGATCGCCACGCATCCAAGAAAGTACGGCTCCGGGACAGGGAAGAAGATCCACCCTCCAATCCACCTATCAGTCAGCTCAATGTACTCAGTTATAATGCGGCGGTTTCTAACCCACATGACAATTCCCGAGGGGACAAAGCGCTTGACTGGCCGGTGGAGGACCCCATCGACATTTCGGAGGGCGACATTGCCATTATTCAAGGCAAATTTGGCTTGGGCATCGAACTCTCGACCTCCTTCAAAGGTAAATTGGATAAACTCTTGGCTAATGCCGTAGTTATCAAACTCCTGGGTAGAACGCTAAGCTTCAACTTGCTCAAATCAAGAGTGACTGCTCTCTGGAAGCCAAAAGGCCCCATGAAAGTGGTGGACATCGAAAATGATTTCTTTCTAGTTAATTTTGTTGAAGAGGAGGACTATGTTCGAACACTTACCCAAGGCCCGTGGATAATCGTCGGCCACGCCTTGTCTGTGCAGCCCTGGTACCTTGAGTTCCGCCCTTCCTCCGGAAAGATTTCCCATGTGGTAGCCTGGGTGCGATTTCCCGATCTCCCAGTCGCACGCTACCACCCCTTCGTCCTCACTGCGCTAAGGAACCTGGTAGGACGCACGGTGAAAATCAACAGTACCACGCAACTTACTCATCGGGGCAAATTTGCCCGTGTGGCGGTGGATGTGGACTTAAGCGCTCCTCTTCGTTCAATAGTGGAGCTCGACGGGGAATGCATCCGGGTGGCATACGAAAGCCTCCCTCAGATTTGTTACTCCTGCGGGCGGGTCGGGCATGCTACTCAATCTTGCCCCGAAAAACCGACTACTTCGCCTCCCAACGCGCCACCCACTGAGGCTAAACGGTGGCCCATACTCCTGTCTCCTCCGAGACTTCCTCCTCGACATCGCTCCCATGCGCGGAATTTGACGAATGGATGCAAGTGATGCGGCGTCCCCGCAGGCAGCAGCCCACCTCCTCGGTGAAACGCTCAAACAACCACACCCGTCCCTCCCCTGCAGGCTCGCACGGCTCGCGATTCATGACTCTAACAGAAATCCTTCCGTTGGAGAACGCTGGCGATGCTCCTCAATCACCTGTGGCGCCACCTCACCTCTTCCCCAACCCTTCACCTTCGACCCCACAGCCAATGCCTCCTGCCCTAATTCCACTGCCGTTTAAAGCCCCCAAACTGAAGAAGGGGTCATCGTTTGGCCGCAACTCATCAGCTACTCATCCTCCCAAAACATCGTCGTCCATTTATGGCCAGACTCAGCCCCGAATGGGCCTTCCCTCTGGGCAGGCCCACCAATCCCTCCCTCAGCCCATCACACAGAATACTCCCACCCCTCCAGTCCCTACAAGCCCAGTCCAGCACCTTCCAACCCAGCCCACTCCCAAGCCCACACTTCCGACTCCACCCAACACCACAACGAACCATATAGCCCTGTTTATTCCTTCCCACTCTGAGATAATTATTCAGGACCCATCCCTTCACCTCCCCAACCCAAACAATTTCGACTCCGGGGCAATGGAGGAGGACCACCGCCCTTCTCCTGATCCAGCCGAGGGACATTTCCACCCCCTCACTAGCTCCCCCACAGCCACCAGATCCATGGCCTCCGCCCACCATCAGTCTCGCCTTGCTTGCGGACCCGGATACTACCATGGAGAAGACTCCACCTGTTGGGTCCCAGACCCATCCACAATTGGTATTG
>JANSVB020000447.1:380571-395008 GCA_025504935.2 Erythroxylum haughtii
ATAAACATCAATAACAAAAGCATATTTCACCTATCTTAATCTCATACAACAATTCACATTCTTGAATTGTCTTTTTTTTTCTTTGCACATGAATAATTCACCCCAAATTCCTCATCTAATGTCAATTTATATTTCAAAATTTCAAGAAAAGTTTGGGGTCCAACAGTTTAAATCCATATATTACACATCATATAACCCTTTGCTTTTATAGAAAAACCTTTCAGTTGATCCATTTAAATTTCCTCCTTTAAATCAACATTCAATAAGGCAACTTTCATTTCCTTTTGATGTAGATTTAAATCAAATTGAGCCACTAACACTATGATTATTCTTAAAGAGTGTTTCTTTGAGAGAAGTGAAAAAGTCTCTTTATAATTAATGTCATCTTTTTTAGTATAACCTTTGGCAATAAGTATAGCTTACTATCATTTAATATTACCATTCGAGTTATGTTTGGTTTTAAAGACCCATTTGCATTTGACTCACGTAGATCCTTAATTAACAAGGTCTCAGACATTATTTTGTCTATTGAATTTAACTCGTCTTTCATAGTATCAATTCATTTATCAAACTTATCACTTTCAATGGTTGATGAAAATGAAACAGGATCATGATTAATGCCAAAATCAAACTTTGACTCTTATAAATAAACCACATAGTCATCAAGAATAGTTGATCTCCTTATTCTTACAAGTTTATTCAAACTTATTCTACGTGGTTTATTTAAATTAATTGGTTGTAAGTTAGTTTCTTCATAAGGTGTTGTTTCGTCCAAATCTTGTTAAGAATTATTTTGTTCTTCTAATACTAGGTCAACATTTAGTACAGATATGGATACTGGAACATTTATGGGTAATTAAACATCAACTCTTATTTCACTAATATACACAACATGTTTTTTAGTACTCCCACTAACTGCACCATTTTTAATAACTTAGCATTAGATGTTTCAACAATTCTTAGACTATGATAGTAAAACCTATACCTTTAGATTTCTCTTATTAACCAATAAAGTAACTACTGACAATTCAAGAATCTAATTTATTTTCTTATGGATTATAAACTCGTGCTTCTTCTAAACAACTTCAAACATATAGGTTCCTAATACTAAGTTTCCTTCCAAAACATAACTCAAAAGGAGTTTTAGGTAATACCTTATCAAGAATCCTATTTAACAAATACACAGTAGTTTTAAGTGCATACATCCACAAGGTTTTAGGTAATGAAGAATTACTCATCATACACCTAACCATATCTATTAATGTCTAATTATGTCGTTCTATCATAACATTTTTGGGTAATGAAGAATTACTCATCATACTCCTAACCATATCTATTAATGTCCAATTATATCATTCTATCACAACATTTTATTGAGATGTGATTGACATAATATATTGTACACTTATGTTATGTTTCTCGAGAAACTTTGCAAATAGACCTGGACATTATCCTAATTCATCATATTTTCCATAATCTTCACCACCTCTATCATATCTTAGAATTTTCACTTTTCTCTATAATTGTCTTTTAACCTCCTTTACAAACATCTCAAGAGCATCTACAACTTGAGATTTTTCATTAAGCATTCTTTACCAATCTTTATAATCTTTCTTTGAATATATGACCTAAGTGTTTATACCATAAATATGTTGAATTATGTTACACTTAGTTCTAATGGTATGATAAATAACAAATTGGGATTTAGAAAAATTAGCATCAATTTTCAATTTATATGAACCATCTATAAGAATTCCACGATCAATAATGAAATTATGTTTAAATAAACTAAAACAACCATCATCAAACTTAAAAGTAAACTCATTTTCATTAAACTAAGAAACAGAAATTAAGTTTCTAGAAATTGAAAGTACATAGAGAGTTTGTATTAAATCTAGGTGGTAACTGGTATCTGATATTAGATGATAAATCCTTACACCTTCAATTGGTACCTTTTTATAGCTTCCCAAGAACAAAAAGTTCTCAGTTGGATTTATGGTTTGAATTGTGAGGAATTATGCATAACATTATAAACATGAGTAGTAAATTAGGAGAAACTTCAGTTTAGTTTCCTATTAAAAATACTAAGTAGCAGTAAAAAACTTGTATCTATTTTTTGATAATATTATGCATGGATTAGATATATCATGGCGAATTCTTCAAAAAAAATTGTGTCTTCCACAATGGAATCTGATATGTGAGATGTCGAATAAGTGTTTGCATAATCTTCTTCTGTCTGAAGAAATGATTCATTGAAATAATGAGACACCATTGATATCGACCCATCTAGATTAGATATATCTTTCTTTTTAAACTAAGCCTTCGTTTCAAACAATCTATCTAATAGTGTTTTTCTTTCTTATAGAAATGACACTTATATGTCTTTTGTTCCTTCTTATCAACATTAGTAGTAACCTGTGTCACTTTAGCAAGTGCTTTCTTCTTAAATTTCTTACCCTTTGGCTTGTGAATCTTGCTAGCTCCTTGACCTAAGAGGTTAACTGAATGTAACTTCTTGATTCTTTAGCTTTGTTTCCTTCTGAATGAGTATATCGGACAATTTATTTACATTCCACTTGTCCTTTATAGTGTTATAGTTAATTTGAAAAGGTCTATACTCAGGAGGTAACAAGTTCATAATAAATTACACTAAGAAGGATTCATCAATTGTTATAACCAAAGTCTTTAATTTTGCTGCAATATTCGTCATCTATAGGACATAATATTGCATGCTTCATGACCTATCAAACTTAACAGTGGTGAGTTCAACCATTAGTGTACCACAAACAGACTTATCCCCAGAACGGAAACATGTTTCCACAAATTTAAGGTATTCTTTAGGACTTTCAGTTTATTGAATATTGGTCTTAATGTTTTTGGCAATAGTTATTCGCATGAAATTAAGAAATAATATGTTAGGTCTTTCTCATTTTTTGTAATTTGTCTTCTCAACCTCGTTGCTCGTATTTGTAATGATGGTAGGTTTTTCTTCCAACAATGCTAAATAAAAAAAATCCAAAATGCCTAAATAAAAATTGACTTGTTTGCACTATTAAGAGAAGTTCAAACTATTAAACATAGTAACAAAAGAAGCATGCGAATGAAGAGAAATAATTGCAAATACATAAATGTTCAATAAATTACCGGTTTCAAAGAACTAAACATTTAACATATAATGTAGGTTTATTTTGGGTAATTTCATACAAAATTTATTAAGTAATCAGACAAAAACTAATCAAATACAATCAATATCTTTAGATATATAACATATTTGACAAGTGAATATTGATTTTCCTTTATTATGTTTATTAGTCACAGACTATTAATTTACATTTGGGTAAATTCTAAAATTATACCAACTAATAAACATCATTTATCCATATAATTAATTCAACGATAGACATTAATATTTTATGAATAAATTACTAACAAAAATTTACTTAATTAATTTAGTCACTTTTGTGATTAACAAATTATCCTTCTATAATATTATGTAGAAATTCAATACCTAATACATAATTTTTAATTTCAATAATAATATACAAAAATCTAACATGAGATTAATAATTAATTAACAAATTATGTAACATGAGATTAATAATCAATTAAAACTCTTTGATTATATCAATATATTTAGAATACAACCACTAATCTAACCACGTTCTTACATTGTTTTCCAAAATCTCCGCCATTTATATATGGGTGATGGTTCTGCTTCTAAATGAAAGCCATCCAACATATTTTTTTCCTTGTGCTTTATAACTTGGTTGGGAGGGAGTTATTCCTTTGTAAGAAGAAAGTCACTTGAATAACGGAAATACACTCTTTAAAAAGTGCAAAACAAAAGTTGCGAATCTCCTAACTCCCATTCAATTCTCAGAACAGAAGATGTTACTAATAAGTCGGGAAGACATGCACAATCGATTATGCAGTAAAAGTTATTGCAGTGGAGATTTACACGCAATGGCGCTTTACGTTTACGCGCGACCTTGCAACCTTATAAGCGAGGAGAAATGATCCATTCGCTGGCCGCAAAAGTAGTGCCGATAAGATTGTATCTACGTGTGTTAAAGGGTTAACATTCGATGTGAAGAATTGGTACTTTCTAAGGCTTCAAATGCTATTTTTAAGTGTTGGAATTCAGCGGTTTACGGGTATAGTCAACATGGAAAGGCAGAGGAGGCAGTGGCACTCTTCGGGGCGATCAGAGGAAGTTGTGAAAAGCCAGACCACGCGACATTTGTCTTCACCATCAGCCGTAAGTCCATAACGAAAGTGCTAGCTCCGTTCCAGGGCCTAAGCACTACTCTCGCATGATTATTTGAGGAGTTGTATTAATTGATAAAGCAATAATGTTATAATTAATAGCATTTAGTTCTTTGTAGGATCATGCTTAGCTCGTGTGATAACACAAGAATTTTGACCATTTGTAGGTCTTGCAGCTGAAAAAGTAGTAAGACCAGATCCACGAGATGGTGCAACTCGTTCTTTGCTTATCAAATCTCTATGCTGCTGTAAAGAGATGGGATGACGCTGCAAGGATAAAAGAGAACTGATGTTGGAAAGAGAGTCAAGCCAAGACCCTGGACTATTCGAGCCAAGAAAGAAATACATGCATTATCAGCAATCTTTTCCAATTGTTTATCCAACAAAACTCCAGTTTTCAGTCATTCTAAGGTTTTCTCCGAGCTTGATCGTTATTAAGCAAAGACATCGCCCTATTATAAAGACAGCTGCATTTACACTCCATCCGCTTGGTACCTGATCCTCCAATCGAAGGGTCCATCCAATGGCAAAATCTTTGGTGCTTCACTGAATATTGAAACAGTACTCTCAAAACTAATAAAAAGGCTAACCAAGTTTCAGACTACAAAACTCTTTAACATGGTGGTTAAAAAGCTCCTGTAATGCTTTATAAGGGAAAAATGGGAAACAATAGCAAGTCTCAACAAAACATCCCAACCATTGTCCCCAAACATTAGTCCGACTTCACTTTCTGAAAGCTGATCAGCAAGCATGACAAGTTGTAACTCAGGCTGCTAAATGCAGCTTATTTAACACATTTTAACCAAAACGGGTGCCCACAGTTTCTTAATTAACCATATCCAAATGTACATGTTACAAGAGCACAGATCTAGAAGCATCTTCCTCATATTCAAAGTACAAAAGAAGTTAGATTTCCCGTATGACAAGGAACTTGGTACTAATCTTCTGCGACTTGAGAATCTGTGGACAAATTCACAACACTGGAGCAGATAAAGGCCTCAGTGAAGAAATTTTGAGAGCAAACAAGCTGTTCAGTGAAATCAATCTTCATGACATGCTTGTGGATGCACAAGACGGTGAGCAGACAAGAACTTGATATTTGATTTCAACCAGTTAAGGTTAACGTCGGGCAGTTCGAGATTTCGGCCTTGATGCTTTCTGTTGGGCATAGAAGAGATGAAAATCAGCAGATTCACATAATGTGTGTAAAGCAAGTGGCAGTAAATAAGGTCAGCTAATATTTAGAAAGATGTTGGAAATTTCTTATAGTTCCATTAACAAGGAAGACTTGGTACTCTATGGAACCCAAGTTTGATGCTGCTCCATCACTTTTAAATGACTGAATCTTTTCGCACAGTTACGGAATCTCGCTAATGAAAAGAAACTTGACCGAAAATTCATAACATTATAATTATACTGTTCAAAATAGGGAAACTTAAAAAGCTGTAAGGCAGATTACTCACAGAGATGGTCCCAAAGCTTGACCCAGATCCAGTTGCAGCTCCTGCAGACAAAGAGGAACATATTCAAAAAATGAAGAGATAAAATACTTCAAACTGGTCAGCAAACAGCACTATGGTTAGAGCTTCATGCTAGTAGCCATTTTATAAAGAAAAAAAAACATTCATCAACATTTCATAGCCCTTTTACGAGGTTAAATGCATCTACTTTATCAAAATGTAAATTCATAGTGATTCATGAACACAATTTCATGCAGAATATTCATCCATATAATTGAAATTGAAATGGCAAAATGCATGTAACTGACTCATGCAGAGAAGGTCCTTCAGGTGAAAAATCTTAGAAAAAATGCGGTGGAAACAAGAATATGTGGGCTCTAGTACATGAGAACTTAATTGAAACTTTACTGTATATAGGCAAGGAAAAAGTCAGTAGAAAACAAACCAAACAGTAAGGTACCTGAAGCAAATGGTGTTGAAAAGAGGGAGCCTCCAGCAGCAGTTGTACCAAGAGATGGAGCTCCAGTACCAAACAAAGAAGGTGTTGAAGCAGAACCAAACAATGACAATGATGAAGAACCTAAAAGTGAAGTCTGTGGGGAAGCACCAGATGATCCAAACAAAGAGGTAACAGGAGCAGAGCTCGATGGTGTAGCAAACAGAGAGGATGCAGGCATGGACAAAAATGCAGAAGAAGAAGGTGTGTTGAAAAGAGAAAACCCACTTCCCGAAGCAGCTGCTGCTGTTGGTGCAGTTTGTGCTACTGCTGTGGCTGATGCCCCAGGAATGGCTGAGTTTGCAATCAATTCCAGAACCTGCGTTGATGGCTGTGAACCTGCAGGCAAGTGCAGAGTTGGATGCACTCGCTTAGCAGCTGCTTCCTGTTTTGCTGTTTCGCGTCGGTCAGCCTCAAGGAACGGATCATTTCCATCACCTCGACGGCGTTGATCAGCAAGATAGGCCATTTTCATTGATTGAATGTACTGATGAATACTTTCCACCTAGGAAATACAAAGCAATAATAAAAAATGAAGCATTTCTTTTTTTATCCTTTTGAACATATAAATTTCAGCTTATTTATTAAGGGAACTCCGTAGTTGCCCAGATATGAATAACTCAGAAAAAACATGAAAGAGAGCTTCAAGACATGTATTGATAGAAGTATAATAAATTTGGCCTAGCTACTAAAAGCATATGAGGTTAGTTCACAATGTTAAAACATGCTGAACGGGTACTTAACCAAAAGTGCCCGTCTCAACAACAGAAACGTTACTGAAATTCTGGGATAACTCAGGTCACTTAATTGTGCACAACGCCAAAACAAAATTGTAGATATCCAACTGCAATGACAGAACTTTTTAACAGGTTATGAGCTAAGACTACATATTCTTCTCTACCTTGGCAGCCACATGGACAAAATATTCATGCACATTTGACATGACTTTAGGAAGAGATTGCAATAACGAGGAACCACGATATGAAGAATTCATGTCTGTATCTAAGAGCAGTTGCTCTAACTCTTCAATCCATTGGCGACATTCACCCAAATACTTCTCAAACCTGACAACTGTTTGTTGCATAAATGGTGATGGTTTCTTCGGCAGCCCACTGTAGAAATCAAACACAGGCATTATAGAGGTTGATGCTGGTTGAACAGTAGAACCTTGTGCAAATGTTGCCCCAGCAGATTGGGATGGTGCAGTGGCATTTGAAGTACCTCCTGCATTTGGATGAATGAATCTAGGGCATAGCATCATGAAAGATCGGACAGCAATTTCAGTGTTCCGTAGCATGTCCTTGACATTGGTCATAAGCTCTTGTAGTAAAGCTTTCTGCCTCTCCATAGCAGTACTGATGCCCCCAAGTTCCTGTGAAAGTTTAAAAGTTCATTAACAAAAAGTAAAGAAAGATCAAAACATCAAAGAACCTCTCCTGGTTAGCCATAAACATTTCCAGTATCTTGGAATGGCCCACGCATTCATGAAAAAAATAGAGATATTGCAGAGAAGTATCCTAGACTTCAATTATAACAGCAAGATAGTATTGTCTACTTTTTCTGCCAAAAAAAAAAGCAAAAGATACAGTTTGACATTGGTGCTTGGCATCACCTAACCACATGACTTTTCTTACTGAAATTTATGTCCCATATGTAAAAGTTTCTTCTCCTAAGAATTTTTATGAAAAAAAATAAGATAGTAAGTTCAGTAGGTATATTTTGGACCAAGATAAGTGATACTTAATGCCTACAATGTCACTCAAATTACAACAAATGCAAGGAAATAAATCACGGACAAATAGATAACTCAGTTTGCAGATACGGAATAAATCATTGTTTTGCTTTACTATACAAAACAGTGATGAGTAACCTCAGAGAATAGAATGAATAAAAGAAACCTGAACAATATGGCTTGCATCAAGTTCAAACCCTTCATTGGAAATGGAAGAATCGTAAAGCCGACTACACTGGTCTAACCTCTGGCTTTCGTCCCTATACTCCAATATCCGCTCCCTGTAAACCAAAGCCAATAGAACAACTAAAAACCACAATAGTTGTGCTTACAACCAAAACCAGCTCTTAAAACATAAAATGGATAATTCCGAAAAGAAAACCCTACCATGCTTCTCAAAATAGTCACCCCCATTGATCAAAAAATTGGAAATTCGCAAGGCAAAGAAAATAAATTTTGAACCAAGTTGCAAGTAACAGAAGAAAAATAATAAAGTCTTGAACTTTAAGCGCTTAGCTACCTCAAGATATATTTTAAAATACAATAGGTCAAATTTCTATCATGAAATAATATGGGAAATTTTTCTATTATATTTACTACCCTTTTCATCTGGTGACATTCTCTCCAGAAAGAAACTTCCACTAACCACAAAATTGAAACACCAAGAAAAACCCAGTAAAACATACTCGATCTGGAGCAGAAATTTCTGGGAATCAGGGTGGAGATCAGCCCACTTGGTGCTGTAACTTGCAGGAGTCCTGTCATTGGTGAAAAGATACAACTGTTGCTGTTGCTGCTGGTGTTGTTGTTGTTGTTGAGCCAGTTGTTGTTGTTGTTGTTGTTGGAAGTTCAATTGATGCGTTAACTGGGGTTGTGAAAAGAGCGGGCTGCTTTGTTGAAATGGCTGAGACTGCGACTGAAAGCTAAATGGGGACTGGGTCTGCTGCTGTTGTGGAGTTGAGAAAATTGAAAATGCCATTTTTAGGTCTCAGTTTCTTGTCAATTTTTGAGCTTGTGGGGATGGATTTGTGTTGGCATTTGGGGATTGTAAGATAAAACCCCCCCTTCTAAAACCCTAAAGACTTGGGGGGAAGGGAGATTTTGTAGAAGACCCGCCTTTGGCAATCATTTGCTGTACAAAGAAATCATTCGTCGTTCAGGGCTCAGGCGATTTACGACTTGTCGTCTCCTCCCTTCTGTACTAGTTACTTTCCACCCTATTTCATGGAAGGCTGCGGGGAATAGAAGTCTAATTCAAATTATATCTATTAAGGTTTAATATATTTTAAAATATTTCTAATTTTTTATCATTGTTAAAAAAATTTCTTATAATTTTTAATTTAAAAAAAATATTTCTCTTGAATTTATCTTTTAAAAAATAATTATAAATGCATGTGATATGAATAATACATGAAGATGACAATTTAATTTAATTTTTAAATTTAATCAGAATTCATTCAACTCTAGTCTATTTAACCCCAATTCATTAAAGGTTTGTTTGGTTGATAATTAATCAACTAATTTTTAACTGATTGAATAAAATTGACTGTTTGACTTCATCAAAAAATTATTAATATTATTTAATTGATGGCTGGTTGGGTTTGGCCGATTCAACCAACCAACTAATTTGTCAAAAGTTACAAATAAGGAACATCTCGGCCAAAAAGCCAAATCAATTACGATTTGACCTTCAATACTTACTGTTCGCATTAATCATGCTCACGAGGCAAACCCCGTATAACATACAAACTTAAAACATACAAACCATTCGAGGGCGACATATGTTATGTTCTATGGGGGTGTTTTATGAGGTTAGGTTATGTATGTAAGATTTTATTAGTATTATTATTATTGTTGGATTTTGTCATTATTATTATTATTATTATTATTATTATTATTATTATTATTATATTTTGTTGTTATTATTACTATTATTTTTATTTTTATTTTTATTATTAGATTTTTTTGTTATTATTATTATTATTATTATTTGTTTTATGTTTTTATTAGAGTTATAACTTAATTTTTGTAGAATTAAATATTTAAAATCTAAATTATTATAAAAATATTCAACTATATCCTAATATATATAATATTCATATCCTTATAATTTTTTTAAAATCAGGTCTTCATAAGTCATTTTACAATAAACAGTTAATACTAAACAACTAATTTTACCAAACATTAAATGAGAAACAGCTAATACAATCCGCTGGTTAAATTAGCTGATAGAATCAACTATCAGCTAACAACTAATACAATCAGCTGATTGTCAAATAATACATAAACCTCATCCTTCCAACTAAATCACTAAAGTAATTATTTTCAATTAATTCAGGTCGGATCACATAGGTTGAATCATTATTTTAGCACTATTGATTACTTCATGTATATTGTTCATATAAAGTATGTTTAGTGTTTTTTTTTTTGTAACGAATGTATAAGAAAATTTTTTTAGAATATTGAAAATTATGAGATTTTTATCATTTTAAATATTAAGAAAAATTTTCAAATTAATTAATCTAAAAAATTGTGTCTTTTATCTTAAATTCAATGATAACCTTCGCTTGTATGCATTATTAAAATTTTAATTCTTTACTCTATTTAGCTGCTTTAATAAAATTTTTAATTTTATAAATATTGTAAATTATTACAATTTCGTATGTTCTGATTGTAAAAGCAACTTTAAGATGCAAAACAAAATTATGCGATATGTTGTATGGAATTATTTGGACAAAATATTTAAAAAACAATTTTTTTATAAAAACTAATATTATATTTTTTTATTGTACCATTACATATTACAATTTATAAAAATGTATGCATATATATTTAAGTTGGTAAGACAATTTAATTGTCTTGAATTTTTCTCTAAAAAATTAATATTTTGAATTTTAACCTAAAATTTATACAAGTGTTAATAATAATTTAATACATCATCAGAAAAATTTCAAAACAAATATTTTATTTTTATAAAATTTTAAAGTCTAAACTTCAAAAAATAGTGAAATTTGAAAAACAAACTCAATTTTTGTCAAATTTGTAGGATATCTTAAATGGTTAAATTCATTTGAATAGTATTAAATTTTATCATTTATAGTGTTACACTAAAATATATAAATACACATTTTTATAGGTAGTGAATGTAATCTTACAAAATTAACATTTTAGATATATTTGATAAATTATTAAAAAGGTTATTATATTTGAAATAATTTATTCTTCATTTTACGTAAATAAATTTAATGTAACTTTGGATAATATAGAAAATAATCTTGCAAAATAATTATTGAATTCCTTTAAATAAATAATAACAATCATTTAGTTATTTTTGACAATTTTGCTTTTATTTATATAACCTAAAATATAAATTTAAAAATCGATAACAAAAACTTGTTATTGCAGCTAAGACACTTGTATTACGTTGACAAGAACTTTTCGAGGCATAATGAAATTAAATAAGAATGTTGAAATCTTTGTATGATAGAGAAACTTAAGTTCAAAATCTAACTCAACAACTTTCATGATTGTCGAACAATAACGTAAATTAATCAAATAATATATATATATCATGTCACTCACGTTTAATTATTTTATTATGAGTATATAAGGGAACTTAATTAAATAAAATAAACAAGAAAGATACGGTAGAATCAATATTTACTGATACTCACAAAGTGATTAATATAAGAACTCATAAATACTTTTAAATTAAAGTTAAGTTTCTCCTATATAAATCTCTCAACAAAGAACTTTTCCATAAAGCTTTGAATTTTCTTTTAACACATAATTGAATGCATTTAATATGACAAATGAATTATAAATGATGCTTTTATATAAACTTATAAAAACTTAGGGATCATGAAAGCCTACTACAACTTTTACCATTAACTCCACCAAATTACGAGGAAGTTGTTACTTCTACTAATTCTAGTTATATATATATATATATATATATATAAAATAAACATATATTTATTTATTGCCAGAAATCCACCAAGACCAAGGAAAGCATAGTTTTAGAAGATGAATGTGTTATTGATATGTCATCCAACTAATTTTTCATAACATAAGAAGTGCTCCCATTTTCAAAAATAACGTTCCTCTTTCTAATTGTGTTACTTAATGTTATTGTCATATGTCACCGCATCATTGCTGATTGAATTGACAAGTGTCGTATTAAGCTTTTTATTAGCCATCTCGAACAATCCTTTTGCACAATCCATGTAGCATTCTGTTTTCATATTAAGGGTTGAAATCTTAGATTTTTATAAATGAGAAATAGCAATGAGAGATTAAAAAATTCATTTCATACTCATGCATAATGTTAGCATACACATACATGAATTTGACTATTGCACATATTACAATGAATAGTTCATGCACTAATTTGACATTTTTCCGAGTATAAATAATTGTTTCAATGTGATTATAATGTAAATTATGAATTATGTGTCTTAAAAATTGGGATGGATCTTATAAGTATTGAATTAGAATTTTTAGTAAAATATGAGAATTTTCTACAATTTATGAATATTTTTGAACTAAAAAATATCAAGTGGCAGAACAATTGATGAATAGTAGGTAGAAATAAGAGTCAAATGGCAGTGAAAATTTTTATGAATGACATTAAGATTTAATGACATATGTCATTAAAAATTGGAAGACAATTGGAATAGAAATTTGAGATAAATGGACTAGTTAAATAAAAGACTAAGGAGAGACCATAAGAAAGTAACATGTGGCAAGCACCTCATGCCATAACCCACGAAATTGTTCAAAGGAAAAGATCATCTCATTTTTAATTTTCTTTCACTTTATTCAATTGCTCCCACCTTTTGTAATTTTCTCATCTCATCTTCTTCATCTACGACACTCACTTTTCACCCATCAACGTTGAAGCTTACTTCCACATTACATTTCCTACTATTGTTTTGTTGTCTTCTTCATTTCTTACTAAAGACACAACCCCTTAAATGATGATGCACATGTGAGAGAATAAAGCTAGGGTTAAGAGAAACCTTGAAGAGTTTGAAGATCTTGAAGCTAAATTAAGTAATTTAAACTTTGTTCTTCATGGGTTGTCTAAATAGGAGCACATATGATGATAGTTGGTGATAAAATGATCATGAAGAAATTAATGTATTTATATCTTTCTTTTTTATGATTTATGAACAATGATGTATGATTTGGTGTTGAAATGATTTAGAGTTAGAATGAATCCAAAAATGAGGTAAAAAGAAGTGCAGAAAATTCAAGTTGTAAATGGATATTTTCATGTTGTGTTTTTTATGTATAAAAACGTGGATCATTGGTTATTTTAGAAATGGATTGGATTGAGTATTGAATTTAAAGAAAAGTCAAGTGTAGTGTCTTGAAAAGAGAAGAACTAGGATGGAAGTTTAGAGATAAAGTAATAATAGTGTTTAAAGTGTGCTGGAAAACGTTAGCTGTAATATTTCCATTGGATATGCATCTGTATTTTAGCCATGAATTGATCTGTAGATATCCAAATGAAATGATTTTTTATTTGTATTAAATTAGAGACATATGGCTACATTTTTCATGGGGACATCGAATTTAAATTTTGTCTTTATGAGTTTCAAAATTTGACTCGAAGTTGAGTACTGGGTGTAGTGATTTGATAGATGAATACTTGTGTTTGTGTTCTGCTTTCAAAGTATGAAAACCATGGGTGATGAGTTGTTATATAGATGTTATGAGTTGTGAATTAAGGGTATAATGAAAGTGAAAGTTATGTTAACCAAGATGTCCAGTTATGCTCTTGAAATGAGATGAATTAAGGTAATAGTTAGAAGTGAAATGAAGATGAGTATATATATATATATATATGTTCTGTTTTTAGTGTTCATGATCAATCATAGACTATAATTTGTTTATTGGTGATATTGAGTTGAAATGGAATTAGAATAAGAGGGAAATGATGACTATTAAACTAGAAATGATAGACTAAGCATAAGGTGTTGAAAGTTGTAAGTAAAGAGTTAGAATATGGAAACTAAGGATGCAATTGGATATATGTTGGGTCAAGAGGCATAACATTTTTTGTAAAACTCAGATTGAGGTCATTTAAGTATGCTTTCAAAGAGGACTTCGAGTTCTACAACTTCTATGAAGACCCCAAAGGGAGATTTTGTTATCTAAAAGATCAAATTTTAACATTTCTATAAGAGACCCGTAAAGGTCTGCTGAAGTCCACCTAGCGGACATTCACTGGCCATTTGTTCTAAATTTAGGCTAGGATGGGGCTTGAATTGAACCTAGAATGATGCTTAGATGAAGTGATTAAATGTGTGATATGTTTGAAGTGATAATGGAGGTTATAACTTAGTGAATGAATTGATGATATCAAAGTACCAAAGGAATGAGTATAATGTGAATAAAGATGTTCATATGATTGTAGTTATGATTCACAATAGTTGAGTAATTTGTATTAAGTAAATGAGAATGAGAATTGGGTAT